>VZTO01025562.1:187444-289623 GCA_013400615.1 Syrrhaptes paradoxus
TCTTGCCCAGATGCAAGACTCTACACTTGCTCTTGTTAAATTGCATGAGATTTTTCCCCGCCCAAATCTCCAGCCTGTCTAGGTCTCGCTGGATGGAAGCACAGCCTTCTGGCATGTCAGCCACTCCTCCCAGTTTCGTATCATCAGCAAACTTGCTGAGGATGCACTCTACTCCCTCATCCAAGTCGTTATAATGAAGGAGCCTGCATTTTGCCATCTTTTGTTTCAATGCTATTGATTTATTTGTCTGCTGCCACGTGTCTCCTATTTTGATATTACAGCTGAAAAATGTACAACTCTTTTTTTTTTTTTTTTTGAGATCTATCTACTGTGGCGTTTCGTGTCCTCCATTCAAAGACTCAAACGCACAACAGTAAAAGAAAACAGCAGCAAGTGAAGTAAGACACCACAGAAAACAAGTTACCAAGAAGTATTGAAATGTTGCCTACCTACATAACTCCTCCAGTCGTTTCAGTTATGCCCATAAATAGAATATTTACACGCACAGGTACCACATCCATGCACATCATTGTGCCTAAATGCTGCGAACATCTGGGTGTTTGTATGAGGTACGTAAAATCAAAAGACATTTTTCCTGCAGAAATACCCTGAAGTCTTGGGGAACTTTCCCATTAGCAGGGCTGTGCTCCTCTCCCCCGCTCCAGCAGCCACCCCAGAAGTATCGCTGGACGCTTGGATTGCGGGTGCTACAGCCAAGAGCAAAGACTATAATTTTATTTGCTCTGCAAGCAGAGTAGTGTAAAAATTCCTACAAGACGACATAGCTAAAGACTTGTAAATTAGCTTGTGCTTGTACTCAGATGTGTGGAAGAAGAGCCTAATTGTGCAGTTTTCTTTGCTTAAGTGCACTTGCATTCACGGCCAGTTTCATCAGGAAATGGAGAAAATATTATATTGGGGAAAGTCAGTTGAGCACTTTTATTTTGGATTAGTCCTGATAAGTATGAAGTTATCATTGGAGATCGGGTCATTGGCTGCGAACGTGGTATAAATGGTTTCTTGAAAGTCTTGGTTTTTTTCTAAATATGTAACTTAATTTGCACTTAGGAATGGAAGGAGAAATGTAGTTTAAATATAATTTTGGAGCTTGTTTTCAATGGGGAGGTAGTAATGCAGGAAAAAAAATGATCAGACTAAGGACCTTTTGAAAGATGCCTCAGGATACCTGATGTATTATCGTGTCTCAGGACAGATTACAGTTCTGTCTGGTTTAAAATGTAATTTAAATTAATTAACTTCCACATCTTACAGCTGTGACATGTGTCTGTCCTGGACAGGCGCTTGATTTATACTATCTTTATGAAGATGTATGTGTGCGCATACTATTACTCGCCATCAATATGTATGTGTCCCTCGATTCCCGGAGCCACGACCTGATGGGTGGCTCTGTCACTGTCATTTAACTGCTGACATGACGCGTGCCACCAGCCGTGCCCTTAAGCTGTTGTGATGTGACATGACCTGACTCATAATGCTTACAAGAGGTCTTTCTTCTCGGTTCTGTCAGATGTGGAAGATAAAGAAAGTCCCATGTAATTCCTCCTGGTCCTGCTGCATCTGCAGGGAAGGGTCAGTGGCATCCCCCCTGCCCAGTGCAGCTGCACGGGTGGGATGTGATGTGTTAGGGGGTTGTTATGGGTCGAGAAGGTTGTGCAGCTGCGAGGTTGCCTTAAAGAAGTCTGTCTGACCCCTGCCTCTATGTAGGACTAGAAACACGAGTGTAAAAAGCCGAAGAATTCACCTGAACTACCATTAAATAAATGGAGTTGTGCACAGTCATTTCTTGTTCCTGCCTGGCAGAGAGAAATGAGAGTCTGGCTGTGAGGTCTGATAGCACAGGACCCCACTGTCCCTTGAAACGGGTTATTATTTGGCCACGCTTTGGTTACATTTATATTTGGGGAGAAAAGACTAGATTTGAGTGAATAGTTAGAACAGTAATCATGGCTATGGGATGCTTTCTGTGTTAATTTTTAATATATACCCTTTTATCTTCCAATCTGATACAGTTTATTCTCATTTTAAAATGTAAACATATGGTAAAATGGTCACATATGAGATGTCTGAGAACAGAGTCCAGAAACCCCTGTTGGCGCTTGTTGGTAATTATGCTCATTTCCTTTGATTACATGCTTTGTTACAATGGCATGTGGAACAGGCGCTAGGCAGATACGTGGGTTAAAGCACTTTATGGGGATTTATCCTGTCTGTGAAGAGATGTTTTGATGGAATGAAAAATCAGATTCAATTTCCCCTGATAAGGGAGAATGTTAATTTTCTCCTCTGCTTTATGAAAGTTCACCTGCATGTTGTGAATATTGTGGCTGTTACATGCCAATATGACATTTGGAAAAAAGCTCTTCAGACATAATAACAGTGAAGAATCTTTCAACAGAGCGTGGATGAAGTAGAGCACCAAGCATTCATTGTGCAGATGAGGAAGATGGCAGTTGCAATTTCTGGGGTTTTTGGGGGCACAGTCTGGCTCCTACCCCGTGTGAGCAGGCTTGGAGTAGCTTTTCTGCAGAAGTGTCTGAGCAGATGGATGCAGCCCAAAAATGTTTTTTCCAGGCTGCTGCCATTGCCCAGAAGTCACAGCACTGCGCACCAGCAGGATTAGGCCAAAGAGCGATGTGACATTTCCTCTCTCCATTGTAACTAGCCCTTAGTAACTGTGTTCCGAGACTTGGGTTTAGCAGGAATTAGCGTGCAGGCGGTGTTTCTCCTCTGACACTGTTGTAGCATCAGATTAAACTGTACTTGGGGGAATGTGTCTGATCCCACGTCAGTAGATGATGCTTACTGACTTCACTTAGAGATGATCAGACCATTTGTGGCTTATTATCTGTTGCTTCCTTAAGAGTTTTCCCCCTTCAGCGCCCTTTGCAAGTATGAATTCGTCGATCCTGAAACACCTCATGTTGCAAATTGATTTAATTACACAAGCTGGTTTTGCCTTCTACATTGCTAGTCAATTTAATTCAGTGGCAGAATTATAGAAGAGCATCCCATCAATTGGTGACTCCGAGCAGTGAAAGATCCAAGTGCACCATGAGAAATGTGATCTGCGGCTGCTCTTCTGCAGCAGCAGGATTAAGCTTCTTGGCTTGTGTGCATTGGGTAGACCCAAGTGTGTCCAAATTTATTTAGGTGGAGTTTTCACCTGAGGATGGAAATCCCAGGATTGTTTCAATGACGGGATGCAACAGAGATTTAAATCTGTTGTCTTCCATGCATAGAGAACAAATGTGGGAAGCCCACACTGACAGTCAGCATTTTTCTTTTTTGTAGTGGATGTTTTAAGTCTTTCCTTGATGAAACAAAAGCCTTGTCCTGGTAAGCAATCCAAAGCAGGCCTTGGGAGATTTCTCTATGACAGAGGGGTGTTTTTCCCAACACCCACAATGTAGACCTTGTGAAGGATGTAGCCCGGCTGAAGCACCAGTGGCTGTTTGTGTTTCAGCTGCTGTAGGTGACCCGTTTGTTTTGAGAGGTGTAAGAAACACATTTGCTGAAGCCCAGCCAGTGTGTGTGAGCCGTGACAGACACGCCAAGGGACTGCAGGGGACAGTCACAGCGGGGACAGGTCATACCAGAGCAACTCACAGCCATCTGTTGTTTCTCTCCAACAGCCCCATATCAGTTTTTTAACTGGGCAAAACACCTCATCTTCCAGTGTCTGACAGTCCTGGAGTGGAGAAAATGGGGTTTTATGTCTCGGTCCCTGTCTGGGCTCTGGTTCCTGTTGCAATGGGCTGTGCATGATGGGCTCGGTAGAGGAGCATCAGAGGCATCCATCTGTGTAAGCTCTGCCCCATGAGCAGCTGCTGCACTCTGTGGTGGCACTGGTGACGTTCAGGCAGGTTTCTCATTGCTGGGAAGCATCACGAGATTGCTTGTTCTCTCCCAGTAGAGACTGGTGGAAAATATCCCTTTATGTGTTTAATGCAATCAGCTGATGGAGCCTGTTAAAGGCTGAATGGAGATGAGAAGCTGTAACACAGATGTGTCACATCATGGTTGCATTGTCAGTCTATTCTTTTGTATGATACAGCAGATCGACGGCAATTATTTTTAAATGCAGTCTGTATTACTGCAAAGTGTTAACTTGAAATATTTACTGTTTTCTTTGCTTCATACCAAGTGAGATTTCACTCAATTCGTCATTCAAACCACTGTCCTTTTCTGAGGAAAGGGAATGTATTTACATCAACAGCTCTCCAGTAAGTCCGTGTTTTTTACAGGAGGAGGGGCTGGCACAATTTCCCGATGTCCACAAAAATCCATGCTGATGAACCCGTGGGACCGGAGGCAGATGGAAGGGAAAGGATCACAAATCTGTTCATGGCACCCAGTGGGCTGTGGAAAGACCAAAGAGATCAAACTCCCACTCCTTTGTCACTCCTGTGTGTGATTTTTTTTTTTTTTACCAGAAAAAAAAATGAGAAAACAAGTGAAAAACACCCTCTTCAGTTTTGCAGAGTTGTGCAGTATTTTTGGTGTGCTGGCAGAACACCATTTAGGAATGAAGAGATGCTGAGGTGAGTCTGCTGGATCCCCTCTGACACTCCCACTGCACACTGGTATAATTTCCCTCTTACGGAAATCATCCGACTGGCTGAACTGGCAACCCTGCTCACAAATCATGAGGGGTGGCTCTCCCAAATAATGAAAATTTTGAGTATTTTTACATATAATGCTACTGCTTTTACTCTTCACCATCCCATTTCCATCACCATGACAGCCAGGACCGTGCCACTCTAAGCAGCAGAAAGCCTGTCTCACCTGATCATGCCAGCCCAGAATGTGGATGTTAAAACCTGATGTAAACCCAAAAGAAGAATGTGTTGGGTGTTTGGAGATAAACCCCGGTGCTGATGGCAGGGAGCAGGGACAGCGCTGGGAGCCCTGGAGGAGAAATCTCCCCGTCAGAATGCTGCCGGTGCCTGGGGATGCTGCTCGGTGCAGTCAGGCGTGTTCTGCGTTTTGCATTTTATTTAATATTAGACAATTTGGCCTCTTCTGCTGCTTGCTGTGTTTCTATTAATTATCTTTGATTTTCTTTTGCTTCCTTATCAGCAACACTTACTTTTTTTTCTGTAGAACTTCAGATCAGCTTTCTAAAGCACAAAAAGAAATTTGAAGTGGAGTTTTTTCTTCCTTGCTGACACTGAAACAATGAATATGGATCAGAATTTTCATTTCCTTTTTTTTACCACATCCATTTGCTTGATAGAACAAGCTTGCCAGCCTAGTTTTACTTTGATAAACCTAATAAAGAAAAAGCACTTTCCACCTCCATATTATTTTATGCCTTGTTTGTGACTTCAGCATCCCTTATACAGGTTTAAAGACAATTTATTCTTTATTGCCCTTGAGTAATTTCAGGAGAGCACTTGTGTTTTTCCCAACATAAAAACGTCCCCCCCTATAACATGATGAATATTAAATAGGTGTTTGGATGGAAATGAAACAGCACGCTCTGACCTGAGAGCTCCATTTATTGCAGCGCGGCCGGGAGAGAACCGAGATGTCAGTGTTGTCCGGCCATGGGTGCGGGGCCCCACTCCCGAATTACTTCACCAAATGACCAATTTCACCAGTGGACCTGGATGCTGGTGCAAAATCCCTTCTGCGGAGGGTATGTCCTGCTCTTCTCAGGAGTTTGTTTGCTGCTCAGCTGAAAGCAAGCCTTGGCTGCAGACCCACGGAGCTGGATTCTGCTCCTCCACCGCTGCCCAAGCGCAGTGGGGATGGCTCTTCCAGCAGGTGTAAGGTGAAAATTATGGGTTCATTTATAAGAATATGTTGCTCTTAACGAGTGATAGTTTTGCTGGTTTGGTGTGCCCAGGGAACAGATAATTCCCCTGCTGTGCCAGCAGCTCCCCAAATCACTCATCTTCTCCACGTGAGATTTTTTTTTTTCTCCTACTGTGAAGACCACAGACAGACAGTCTCTTACCATAAAGGAGCGTGAGGGGGAGGTGAAAGCAATTCCCTTCTCATCCCTGTGCTCAGAGGATAGTCCTGCAGTTGTCACCTTCCCTAACCCATGATGTGTTCAATGGCTCTGCTTGCCCAGAGCCATCACAGAGACATGGACTGTCCTATTCCCCGTGGGTATGTCCAGCTGCTAGCTTTGGGGTGCTGAAGGGGAGAACCCCCTTTGCACACAAGGCAGGACCTGGTGCTAGTGCTGGCCAGAGCGCTGGCGTTCACAGTCACAAGGGCTACCAACAACTTACAATTTTTTCCCCTCCCAAATATGCAATGTTTTTAACATTTAAAAGAACAGTTTGACCTTCAGGATTAAAATGGAGCAAAATAAATTCATCTGGAGGCACAGCAACATGGCACAGGCTAAAAACAAGGCTCCAGCCCATGACTGTGGTGCAGAGCAGCCAGTGCGGGTACAGTGCAGGCAGTGGCAGGACTCATTCCGGCGTGTCTGCCCAGCCTCTGCACCAGCTGACATCGGATATGGGTCTTCACTGGCAAGTTTCTTTAATGCTTTTTTTTCCTTCAGCACTTCGCTAGTCAATAATTACGGTGTGGATATTTTATACAGCTCCAGGCATGTTTGTGTTTGCAGGATCAGAAGGGAAATGCAACTGGGTTTTTCAGCTGTTTGCTCCCTCCTGTAGCTCATGGAAGGATTTTGCCGCTCACACCAGATGTACTAACTCGGTCCGGTTGCTCTCCCTTCCCTGGGTTACGCTTTTTCCAAAGCCAGATGGGGTCCAGCCCAAGTGACGGCACAAGTCGTCAGATGCCTGAAGATGGTGGTGTCATTCCAAGGGAATGGCCACAGTGGCCTTTCTGTGCTGCAGCCGGTAAGGAAGGCAATGGGGTGGTTTGTGTAGCGTGGTGCATACTGGATTTATTATTCTTTTCTCTCTGGGTAGTTCTCTATCACATGATTTCATATTGCATTTGCTTCTGTTCTGTTCGGACGCTCAGTGGAAAGATGGCTGGGCTAACAGTGCAGTACAAGTGCCATTACTGAGTCAGACATGCTCCCATTGTCATAACTGCTTTTCCACGTGGGAAGTGTTTATTTTTAGGGAATGGAAAAATGACTATATTTGCACTACCTATGAATACAAGGGGGACAACCAGATTAATTATCACTTGCGTTAGCAAAAATGGCTGTGTAATGGCACAGAACAAATAGCATAAATCTACCTGCGATTATTTTAACTAACACATTCTCTCAACTGAAATAAAAAAACTATCCTGTGCCTGTATCAGGTAGGAAGCTCCCTGCAGTAGCAAAGGCAACTGCCCCAACCACATCGTCTTGGTCTGCTCTGAGACCACCTCGTTCTCTTCACCTCGCTCGCCTGGTAGTTCTGCATTTCCTTTCAGGGGAATGGAAGAACTGGGAGTAGTCTCATTGTTCCACATTAGCAGATAATTAAACTCTATTAAAGTATTAATAGATGAGATTGAGGTAATGTGATCTATATGAACGTTAGACAAAATAGTGTATATTTAGTATTAAAAAATACGGTAAACCCAGTGTGAATGCAGCAAAGCAAATGAAGATTCATGGTGATTCCCTGCATGGATCAGGACTACAAAAAAAAAAAAAAAAAAAAAAAAAAAAAAAAAAAAAAAAAAAAAAAAAAAAAAAAAAAAAAAAAAAAAAAAAAAAAAAAAAAAAAAAGGGTCAGGAATTATCTTCACTCAATAGAGACAGATCCTGCTCCAATTTGTCAAGTCTGTTAAAGGCGATGTTGCAGTTGGGAACAGCTTTGCTTTGCCTCAGCGCCAGGCAGGATTTCACGCAGTGCCTGCATGCCTGAGCTTGTTTGCATGCCCTGAAAAATAGCTTGATTTTTTTTTTCTTTTTTCTTTTTTTTTTTTTTTTTTTTTTTCAGAAAAAGGCTTCCCGGATCTTCCAGAAACCCCCGAAGAAGCTGAGCCCCAGCACCACTGCGTGTCTCATTGCATGGCCACAGGACATCACTTCTCAGGTGTAAGCCGCTGCTGGAAGGGTGGGCTAGAGCTGCTCCCAGGGCTCAGACACACAGATGCCATTGCAGGGCGGGGATGGGGGCTACTGCGGGGTCACCTCGGGCAGGTGTGGAGAAGTCCCCGTCCCTTGAGGAGGTGTGTTTAGAGCAGGCATATCCTCAGGAGCATGAAGTGAAGTCAGCCCCGGTAGGGTAAGCATCACTCGGAAGGTGGCAGAGCCCAGCGTCTGCACCGCTTTGGTGCAGTTGGTGGTTACCACTGTTTTCAAGCTGCCATTTCTTTCTAAAGTGTCAGGCTTGACACGTGGCAAGACCAACCACAGCTGCCACTGCTGGGGGCCGGTTGCCTTATCCCGGCACTGCAGTGAAGATGCGATCTGCCCTCCCAACGTGAGATTCATTTCTCCTCTAGACCCTGACTTTGGGATGCACATGAAGGCATGGCAAAGCCCCAAACCCAGCATTTATTGCATTCAAGGCTGTATCTCTTATCAAAAAACTAAAGGACAGTAGTAAAACAACTCCTGCCTTTTATCCCCCCCCCACCATAAGAGCTTGTAGAGGTGTTTTGCAACCTTGCTGTGTCGGCAATAAGCCTTTATCTGAACAAATTGATCCTGAGATACTGGAGTTTGTACCTTGTTTGCTGCTGCCTTGCCTGCTGTTTCTATCCTGGCTCTGAGCAGGTACAAATAATGAATTAACTGCTGGATAAGCCCCGCACTCCCCTGAGTAATTATACTGGCTTCTGCCATAGCAGGCTCAATTTGTCCTGCAATAAGTACAATTTTCTGAGAACTTAGTTATGGTTCGGGCACTAATCATCCACATCTGTGCAGCACGGGCATTTTTTTGGGGGGTGCTGGGGGAGAGGTACTTGTGAGTCAAGCTGTCAGGCTGGCATGTGAAAAATCACGTCTTCAGAGTGCCACGGTCCTTTTGAGAATGCAAATACGCTCCCAGCTCTGTGTGTGTGGCATCAAGTCAATTAGCGGAGAGAGGAACGGTATAAAATATGCAACGATCTTGAGCATTTGGGTAGTGTGTTAGCAACCTTTGCTTCCCCGTCTCTGGCAGATCAGCACTAGTGATTTAATATGAATTTAAATCTCAAACATGTAAAATTTGTTTGCAAAACGTGCTGCAGGCTAGAAGTGGAGGTGCTGCTTAGAAAGGTTATTTCATACATCCGCTAATTAATTCTGGGCAAGAAGTGTCACTCGATAGTAAGAAAGAAAATCGTGGCAAATGCAGCAGCTGGCACACAGCAGGCAGGCACCTGTAAGCCTTACGCACACCTAATCACCAGTTGTAAAAGCAAATTATAGCAGTGACTGGGAGACCCTGGTCTGGAAATGCTGTGGGCAGCTCTTCTGGTAGACGTCTTTCCCTGGTATGTTGTTAGCACAAGCAGTATCAACAGGAAAGGCATGATGTCCTGGGTTCAGCTGGGACAGTCACCTTTCTTCACAGCAGCTAGTGTGAGGCTGTGTTTTGGATTTGTGCTGAGGAGAAGCTGATCACATACTGATGTTTATAGTTGCTGCCAGGACATCAAGGACTTTTCAGCTTCTCTGCTGTGCCAGTGTGTGCAGGGGCAGGAGAAGCTGGGAGGGAGCACAATCCCGATTACTAGCCTAGGATTTGACCTTAGGTTTATGGCTGAGACCCAAACTGGCCAATGGTCTATTCCACATCATACATGTCATGCCCAGTATGTAGGTGAGGCTCTGTCCGGAAGTGCTCTCTCTTGCTCCAGGTTGTCTCCCTCTGGGTCACCCCTCTCACCTCAGTCTCTCGAACACTCAGGCTGTTATCTCCATTCCAGCATTGTGCTTTTGGGGCTCTCCCTGCTCTGGGATCGTTAGCCAGGAACAGGCTGAGCCTTGGCCATTGTGTGGTGAGCAGTGTCACTGTGTATCACTCATTTGGGTATTTGTATATATTACTATTATTATTATAATAATTACTATTATTTCCAATATTATTGTAGTTTAATTATTAAATTGTTCTTATCTCAACCCACAAGTCTCTTTTCCCTTCACCCCTTTCACTCTCTCCCCCATCCCCAGGAGAGGAAAGGTGGGAGAGTGAGTGAGTGGCTGTATTGTGTAAGGCTACGACACATGAAAACCTCAACCCAGCTGGTCTTTGGCTCGCACAAGGTTAGTGGGAGCTGTGTGCACAGCCTGGGGACACCCGTGCTCCTCCTGGGCAGGTACATCAGCGGGGGCTGTGGGCCTGGCTGGGGTGCAGGGCAGCGGGAATGGGTGCTAAGTGACATCTGGACATCGATCTGGGGTAGAGCTGCCTCAAGTGTCCATCAGGCACTTCTAGGGGAGAAGAGGAGACAATGGCTCTTTTGTATCTGCCCTCGGAGACACAGGGTTGCTGAGGGCACAGCCGTGGGAAGAGCTTCTCAGGGACTCCTCCGGTGATGGGAATCAGCAGCAGATATAGTAATCCCACCCTGCAGGTAAAATAATCCTACCCTTTTCCTGCCCTGGACTTGGCAAGAAACTCGGTGAATTGCCTTTTTACTGGGTCTAGGGAGGACTGAGAGTTTTTGCACCAGCTTCCTCACTGTAACCAAGGGTTCCTTCTCTGCATAATGTTTTGCTGAGTCAAAATTGCCTGGTGTGTTAAACAAATTATATCTATAAACAACACTAACTACCTGCATAATTGGTGTTAATCACCTGTGAAACCTCTGCCACAGCTCCATGATACTGCCAGCGTCTTGGGTGCACATACCCTACCTATAAATATCTTTCCCAGTGTTACACTGTTGTCCAAAACTGGACGTTGGCAGTGAGATTTTATGGTCTTGTGCCCAATCTTTAAGCAGATGCAGTGTCACAGACAGTGTTATATCCTGTTTACTTATTCTGAATATATTATTATTTATTGGTACCAAAAGAGCACAATTAAATAGGATGCCGACTGCAGATGACACTATATTGATGATGGCTGGTGGCACAGGAGATGAGGGAATTTTATTAACATTGTAACTTCCAATCCCCAGCATCATAAAGGACTTGGATGTTTTCTATTGCAGTTGCAGATCTACCTTAACATCACTAAAACAATCATAGTGTGGGAGATTAGGTATAAACTGAAAAATAATTAAAGGCCTGGTGACAACTTGATAACACTGAATAATTTAAGTGTTGGTAACAAATCCTGAATTTTAATTTTCTTACTAGTAATTGTGATCAAAACCATCTTCACTGCTTTAGGAAAGCTCACTTGCTTATGTATTATTTAAGTAGGGGAAGGAAAAAAAGATGAAACCCGTACCTCTGGGTTAGGTCTGCTAACAGCTGGGGAATCCCGTTAAATCCTGCAGACGGGAAGGTGCTCTTCTGCTCAGGCATTTTTGAAGCAGTTATGGTCTTGACATGTTGAGTTGACCGAGATGATTGGTGCTGGTCCTTTCGTGCCTCCTCACACCTGCCTGGAACTGTGGGTCACCTCCTGGCTCAGCGACCAGACCCTTCCCCGGGGTAAGTAGTTAAAATCTGGCTGGGGGGGGGAAAGGAAATGAGGTTTTGTGGCCACATGGGAGGGCAAGGACAGAGGGAGGGAGCCAGGGCCATCAGGGCCTGTCATTGCCTCAGTGGCCATGAAGGACTTACCTACACTCATAATTGCAGTTGCTGTAATGATGACTTAAATCGCATCGTTGTCTGAAAAGATATTAAGTATGTTAGTGTTGTCCAGAGTTTGTGTTTACCCATGCAGGTACCCGGCTCTGTGCTGAAGGGGCTGCTGGGGCTCATCCTGAACCCCGCTGTTGGCCAGGGCCACCCCATTACCATGCATTACGGGGTGTTGACTCCAGCAGGGTGCAGGACTCAGTGGGGAGCCTGGCAGAAATTGTTCACAGCTAGGGGAATGGCAGGGGTGCAAAGAGCTCCTAGAACATCCTTTTATTTTTGCATGCGTTCAGATGAAATAATTAAAGCATTGAGGTGCTACAATGGCACACGGATTACAAACTGGAAAACTTGCAGTATTTTGCGAGGTGATGGAAGGCTGCCTGTGCTTGATGTTTGTGGTAAAGTCATCTCATTTTTTTTCTTGACTATCCTCTGTATCTATCCACATGCAAATAAAAATTTAATATTTGCTCCCCATGCTGAAACTAGTAATTACTGTACATTTTTTCAACTAATAAAACTAGGTGATAATAATCTAGGTGACATAATTTTAAAACCATGTTTAAATAACATTGTTGGAGGTTATAAGCTGCATCGTGACTCCAAAAAGCGGCAAAGCCGAGCATCTCCCTCGCTGTCCTTTTCCCGTTGGCGGTGCAATTTGAAGGCAGCACAGAGAGACTTGTGCATATAGTACCTTTCCCTGGCAGTGCTTCTTCCCCTGCATGCATACCATGTCATTGCATCCATCTGCATGTGTCATCGATCAGCTTTATTGAACTGAACTTGACAGCCAGCACGGTGTTGCTGCCTCATACGAGAGCCAGCACAGTTTAGCATGTGGGGAAGAGCATTTGGGCTCTGGTTGCACATTTAGGACTAGAAGCGAGTGCCTTATCTCCTCTGTTGTCCACTTCTGATCCCTTGTTGATTAGCTTAATATCCTTTGTATCCCACCTGACCCCTCGTTTGGAAGCTCTTTCAATCAGGTATTGGCTTTGCTATTAAATCTTCCCTTGGGATTGCACTAAAAATCAAACTATAAAAAATAATCAGAAGCAGAAGGTGTTTCTGTGGGACACTACAGGGATGCTTGGGGAGGGACTTCACACCCGACACCCACCTGCCTTCCCAAGGACTAGGAAATCTTTGCAAATACCTGGCAAAGCACAGACTCTGAGGGACTGATAATCACGGGGAGCAAAAGGAAGAACTGTTGGAAGGCAGAGAGGAAAAGGAAAAAGACTTTGCTGAGGTCTTGCAGCAGACCAGCAGCTCCTCCACTGCACGACATCCCATGCCAGCAGAGCTTGGCCCCAGGACCAGCAGCGATCGGGGAGGGGGCACATCCTGCACATCATCTGCTGTGGGTGTGCGGCTCCCACCAGGGTGCAAAGCCAAGGGCGGGGTGAAGGTGTATTTTCCAGGCAGGAGTTTTCTCTGCGGTTGGTTCTGCTGCCTGTGTAAGAGGCGAGCAGCACAATGGCAGATTGTAAAGGGACTCGGGGCCCTGTAACTCTATCAGTTTTGATCAATTTTTCAGTCGAGTTAGTAATACACCAGAGAGCGTGTCAACGTACTTTATGGAGGTCTGCGAGTGCCTACCATGGCTAATCCATAAAGCTCAAATGGTTTCCTGGAAAACAGACATTTTTTTGTCACCATGAGGAGACTACTAAGCAGTGGGGAGGGGGAGAAAAAAATAGAAGAAAAATACAGGGAGGCTGCAGTACCTGCTGGGAACAGGTAGCACCTGATGGATGGGCTCAAGGCAGCTGCTGGCGATGTCCAACAGCCAGAGAGCAGGGAAACAGCCACCACTGCCGTCCCGCACCCCTCCAGCCCTTCCGTCCTTTCAGCCAGGAAAAGCAATTGCACTTCTGTGTATTTGTAATGAAATCTAACAATCAATTTTAAGCAATTCTTGGAGATGTAATTTAAAACAGTTCCCCCTGCCTCTGTCCCCCAATCCTTAAAACACGAGTTGCTATAAGCTGGTGGCATTAGCTCTATCCTTTAAGCATATTTAGTTAGGAAGATGTGTCATCGCTTAAATACTTGAATGGTTCTCCCAGTTTTCTGATTTTATCATTATAATGTAACATTTTTTTGCTTTCAGGGTATTTACCAAAGCATTTTTCTCAGACTCCCTATCTGAGCTGGTTATTCCACCTGAGACACCCCTACTTCCCCTCCCTGCGAGACACTGAAAGCTTCCTGAAATTGCTTTAAAGTGAACCCATTTTGGGCCTTTTTTGAAAGCTTCTTTGGTGTTTTGAACCATGAAGTGAATTTTGGGTGCCCCACCATACTGCAGAAGCTGGAATTTTACTGTTGAAAATATGCTAGGAGAGGTTTTTCACATTCACCTGACTCCCGGAGCTGGGAATTAGTAAGAACACCAAACATCCTGACACTTAAGGTAAAAATTGTGAGGGTGGAGGCTCACTGCAGAAGCCTGAGGTGGATGGAGGTCAGAGCTGAAAATTAATGCATAGGAGGAGCGCTCTTTACCCCCTTGTAGCATTACTTATGCATTGTATGGATTCCCATAACCCATATGTGCTCATGATATACATCCATGGAGTGTTTCTGCCCTACAGAGCAGGGCTGATCTTACCCACACCTCCGCCAAACCCATCTTTCTGATTTTACCTCTCTACTTCACAGGAGAAAAAAAATACCCAGAGATTTGACTATTGAGCCTGAGGAAAATCTCCTGGCTTTTTTCCACAGTAACCGCTCCAAAGTGTGGCCATTTTCAGAGATTACCGGTTTGCTGAATACCTTTTTTTCCCCCACTGCGTTCAATATAAAGTATTTTTTCCTTTCCAGAGCTTATAAAAGACTAATCCACAAGCTGAAAGCCGAGTCCTTCACCCTTCCCTCTGCTGAGCCTTGATGCAGTGAATACAGTAATCACATCGTAACTGTTGCCTAAGGCCTGATTCCTACAGGATGAAAGCCAGCGAGTGATAAGTTTCCAAATGACCTCTGTCGGCTCCTAAGAAGAAAAAGCAAAGACAACAACAGCCCATGTTTGGTAGAGAGGCCAGCTCGAGCACAACTAAACGGAGATCCAAGTGTAAGAGAAAGAGCAGGAAAGTGTTCTTGCATCTCCATCTAGTGGCTTTTGGTAAAATAAATCTGTAAACCCTTTCGTTCAGAGATTTTTACTTGTTAACGTCTTGTGATCTGCTAAATGATAGACACACACGGTGCTGAACTCGCATCGGAAATGCTGGGCTGAGCCAAAGCTCCTCAATTGTATGTATTGCTTCTGATTTTTTTTTTTTAATAAATATTCCTTGGTAAGGTTTCAGGCTTTCAAAGTGATTTTCATCATCTCTGCTCACTTTGTGCTGGAGGATTCACAGAAGACCAGCCAAAGCTTCTGCAAAAGGTGAGCATCCCCACTGGGCTCGACCCGCTCCCCCACCCTTTGCTCTCTCTGGTTACCCTGAAAAGGGCGACTTGTCATCTTATTTGCATCGACAGTATACAAATAAGTATTCCTGCTTTGTAACAGATTTTTGCCTGGCAGAGTGGCTTCTCTGAGGGTACTTGGGGTGCTCAGCATGTTCAGGCCTCTCTTTCCTTTGGAGGTGGTGCCGTGGTGGCTGGGCTCAGCCTTGCTTCAAGAGGAGGTAAGTAACCAGAATTCAATTCTCATCCTTCATTTCATGTACAACTGAAATGTAATCAGTAACACTGATAATTCAATGCTACTTTTTTGTTATCTGCTCCCTGTGCTCTTCATGGGCCTTATGGGAACTCAGCATCCCACTCCGCAGCTGCCCCAAGACTTCTCAAGGACCAGTCTCCACAGCCTTACTATCTGCACCGCTGACTCTCCGCTGGGGACAAAAACCTCCTTAACTGGCAATCCTCCACATTTCTGCGCAGTGGGGTTTGCAAACACCCGGGATCTGGAGCCCTGTACCTGTTGGATGGGTGTCATCCTGCTGATGCTGCACTCCTAGAATGGGCGCAGACAGAGAAATTTAAATTCTGAGCGTGTTTTCCCTGCTGAACACCCCTTGAGGGGTAAAAGGCACACTTTACTGTACCTGTCTTTGCTCCTTTGCTCTTTTTTTTTTTTTTTTTTTTTTTTTTTTTTTTTTTTTTTNATGGTCTATAGAGCAAAAGCTGGTCTCCACCTTGAATCAAAGAGCCTTTGCTGAAGGCGGTCAGGTTGGGCTCTGCCTCTGCCCTTGCCTTAGCACTATAATTACAACTACATGAGATATGACCTCTAGTCAAATAGTTTGAAAAGGGTGGTTTGAAAAGGTCTGGAAGAACTGTACCAGCAGCCAGACTTTAATGAAAAGGCAGGAAGGGCTGTGTTAAAAAAAAAATAATTGATCTCCAGACCTAGATGCTTCATTTTTTTTTTTTTTGAGATTGAATTGAAACGCGGCTGGAGCAGCCGGGCACAGCAGCAGTGAGTGCTGCTGCCCCTGGGGAGGGACAGGTTCTCCTTCTCTGATGTTATCTTTTTCAATAGTTATCAGAAGTTATATGTGTTTTCCTATAGGAAAAAAAAAATCTGTACACACATATAAAAACAAATACTGTTGCTTGAACTCCAAGATCTACTGCTGCCCAGGAGTTATTGAATATTTAATAGGATTAATGCAAAACAAAATTTCTCCTTTTAATGAGAAATCTTGTCTTTAAATATCAGGAAGATGGGAGCTACAGAATTGCTGGTTATCCTCCTCTCTACCAGAACTTGCCTAATGCACAATAACACATTTGCACCAAATATTTCCCTCTGGCGAATACAGAAACTGCTGGTTATACCTTAGAAGATCTGTCTAGGAAATGGAAAATATCTAACTAGCTGATGAAAAGACTTTCATTAAAAAGGGAAACGCTGCTACAGAAGAAAAGCGCTCTGCTCACAAGAAAATCAAAGTTACATTACATGGACCTTAGTCAGCTGTTTTCGGTGCAGTTGGGAGGTTTGCAAAACATGAACTAGTAATACCATGAGGAACCCTATAAAAGTACCTGGGACCTTCCTGACAGTCATCAGCCTAAGAACTGATCACCGGTGTGTGTTAGAAGATAAAATAATTGAAATTTGATTTCCAAATACTGGGACTTTCTTGCCCAGAGATGTAGGTCCAAGGCTTGGCGTTGTGGCTGATGGAGCCGGGTCATCGAGGGGGCTCAGTGCTGTGGGCAATACCAGCCCTGGGCAGGCTCACCCCTGGGAAAGCAAATGACCCTATTTCTGCAGGATCAGCCCTGAACTGTCCACTGCAGTGTGCCGGGAAAAACCATTGCTTTGTTTTTCTCACACTGCAGCACAGCTCTAGCTTTACCCATCACCTCCCTGACCAAAACCCCAGCTTTTTCAATTTGCACAAAAAAAACCCGCAGCTTAGAGCGGATTTAGTCACGAGCTTGCCAGCACGACCAAGAGCACAGCCTGCGGAGGGTACATCCTCCAAATCTACCCTGCCGCTAACTCCTGCCAGTGCGGGCAGCTGCCCACAATGTGCTGTTGTTCCCAGGGCTGGGGGAACAAAGGCTGTTGTTGTAGGGTAATGCCGGATCAGTTGTGGCATTCGCCTACGTGGGCTGGCGGAGCTGGGAGGGGGGACACAGGGGAGCTGGGGAGGGGTATCAGCCCCCGGTGGGTGTACAAGGAGGTTTCCAAGGGCTGTGCAGCTCCTGGATGCTGGAGGTTTCTCTACGGCTCCTGTTGCTCCTGGGAGGTACGGCTTTCTGCCGCAGCCCATGGGGTGGGGGAGCGGAGGGGTGCCCGGGCCAGGGTGGGTGGTGTGGCTGAGCTGGGATGAGACGGAGGTGGCTGGGGCATGCGATGGAGCTGTGTCTGCGGCATGTGGGGCTTGGCTGAGGAACACAATCTGCCATCTGCCAGTGCTGTGGTTGGTGTCTGGGGGCTGGCATCTCTGGTGGAGATATTTAGGGGTTGAAATGGCTGATGTAAAATCACCACCTGGGTGGTCAAACAGCATCAGGAGCCAAATCTGCCTTTCAGAGATAGCAAAGAGGTTGTTTGTGGTCTTTCCTCACCTTTGATTTGAATATTTTGGTTTAGAGGAATGATGTGCCTGTTTCTAGCTTAACATGCTGCTGTGGCCCTGCCTTGGGGTGGAAATAACTTAAATCTGTTTGGAAGACAAATCTGGTATAAACCGACACAGGTCACTTGATGGTGAAGTTTCCCCATCTGAGAGTGTGATCCCTGGCCTTGGTGAGCCGTGTGGGGCAGGCGGTGTTTTGGGGCAGGGATCTCAAAAAGGAAGGAGGTTTTATTTGTTGTCTGCTAAATCTGTCCTGCTCATTGTCTTCAGGGAAAGGGAGTGGAGAGGATCGTAATGTTGTGCTTTCCACCGCTGGACCTCACATGGCCATATAAAGTCTTTCTTTTCTGCCTTTGAAAAAAAAAAAAATCCATCCTTTCTTATTAACCTTTGTGTTATTAGATTTTGATAAAAAGCAGCATCAGCCCCATGGATGCTGTAGTTTTTAGTAGGAGAAAAGGCTGAATCCAGGTGCAGGGAGCACCCAGGATTTTCTGTATTTGTGATAATGGCCAACTGCCCCTCCCACTGTGCCACCCCATCCTGAGCCACCTCCAGTCATCCCCGGCTTGGCCAGCTCTCCCTAAAAACGCTTCCTTGCTTTCTCAGCCCTGCAGCTGAGCACGCAGAGTGGGAGCAGGCTGGGACAGTGTCCTGGGTAGGACAGGCACGGACAGGGGGGTGCCAGGCTGCAGTGCCCACTGGCAGCTCCTGCTGTTATGCCCCGTTTCCCCCTGAGTCAGAGAAATTAAAATAATGGGCTCGGGTCTCTGGGCAGCCAGGAGCCCCTCTGCTCTCCGGAGGAAGCCGGGATGTCCCAGCGCATCCGCCGCGGGTCCGGCCGCAGCAACGGGGCGAGGATGCAGGAGAGCATCTTCTGCCCGGGTCAGGGGCTGGGTTCAAAGCGAATTAAAAAGCAGATGGAAATGGCCCCAGAGTCTGCCCTCAGCCACTTCCACACAGATTTTAAAGATGTTAAAGTCTCAATATGTCCTTTGTTTGTTTGTCTGGTTTTTTGTTTGGTTTGGTTTGGGTTTTTTTCCCCTTGAAAGCAACGCGGCAGCTCGGTGTGACGCAGACGTCAGCGCTTGAGGATCGCCCGCTCCTTCCTCCTTCCCGGGGTCGGGTTTCCCCCCCTGTGACACCGCCTGCTCCCTCCCGTGTCACCGCCTGTCCCCGCCGGCCCCGGCAGCGCCCGGCGCACACGGCGATGTAGGGGCCGGGACCCGGCAGCCCCCAGCCTCCCGCCCAGCCACCGTGTCCCGGCACGGACCCCCCTGGCCATGAACCCGACCCCCGCCCTGGCCATGAACCCGACCACCGCCCCGACCATGGAGCCGGCCCCGGACGTGAAGAGGTACGTGGGGGTTTTTGGGAAGGAGCGGGAGTGCGCCTTTCCCCACGTCCAGCTGGTGGCAGAGCCAGCCCCTGGTGTCCCTGTGGGTGGATGTGTGTGAGGTGGGGGTCCCAGCATGTCCTGGGAGGTTCAGAGGCTAAGCTAGCCCTTGTGAGGGGACCTTCAGCCCCTTAGAAGCCTAACTTTAGGTGTAGTGAAGTGATGAGTTATGGAGAGGTTCTTGCAATTTGTGTTGTTAGAAACAGCTTGAATTTAATGACTTTTTCAGCTTAAAGGTGCAGCATCACTTAAAGTGACAATACAAATTCCGTCTGTGCCCTGCACCTGCAGTTCATAACGCAGCCTGCTCAGTTTGTGCAGGGGAAGAGGTTTTTACCCTTCCTAACGACGAGCTCGGCTCAGCTGGGAGCCGCAGCAGAACCAGCTGCCCATGAGCATCCAATGCTCCGGCAGTCGCTGCTCTAGTCTTGCTGTTGGGTGTCAGGGATGGGCAGCATCAGCCTAAAGTATTGCAGTCAGTTTTCAGGTCTAGGATAGATTTTTAAGGCAGGTTTTAGAGGAAGCCAGTTTTTTCCCCAGTGATGGGTAAGCCTGCTTCACTGCCCCAGCAACAAGCGTTAGTTAATCTTAGAAACCCTGCCTGGGGAGAAATGGCAAAAGTCTCAGTGGAAGAGTTCTCTTGGCATCACCCGTCCTGGTGAATTCTTGTGCTGCAGTCTGTCCAGGTCACCTGGCAGGTCTCCTGGGATGGCTGGAAACATTTGACCGGTCAGAAATGGAGTTCGTGTCCCCAGACCGAGAGCGCTGTTCCCCTCTGCACAGGGGAAGCCACGCTACCCCCAGCATTTTACTGTGAGATTTTTTCTGAAAAACATCTTGCTCGGTTCAGCCAACTGAGAGGACAGGATAGCCCTCTGTTTTGACAGGCAGAGATGGAAGAGGTCAGAGGGTTGAGTGGAAACTGGAGGGACTGGCCTGCAGCCAAGCTGGAGCTTACGGAGGTGGGCTGAGTTCAGGCTTGTTTGTTGAATTTCCATAAGATTTTTTTTTTCTGGGGAGAGGTGAGGTCAAGGTGGTGGAACGGAGGCCTTTGACGTCCCTCATGGGAGCCAGGTGTGTGCCTTTGGCAGTAAACTCAGATGAGATCAAGTGGGCTTGCAGGACTCCGGCAGGGTCTCAGCATCTCTGAGAGTTCTGGTTTGCCTGCATCTGCCACTGCAGTGTGCTATTTGCACGTGTGCCCACTTCCTTCCTACCTGCTAGCACAGGCATTATGTATTATATCTCAAAGCCCTACTACAAGACTCCTTTTTTCTTTTACACCTCCTGTGTGTTTCTTATTCATGCAGGAGTTTTCTCCCAGGCAGAGGGGACTCAGGGGCTGCTTACTGCTGCTGCAGGCTGCTTGTCATGAAGCATTTTGTAACGGCAAAGCTTTGGGAGCAGCAATGTGTCTAACGCCAGGTTATACAGGAATATCACCCCTAAGCTTGCTGTGCATCTTGGTGTTGAAATGTGGTTACTCAGAAGATGGCTCTTCCCCTTGCATACACAGTCTCACTCCAACAGTTTGTTTGCAGAAGTGAGGTCCTTGCTCCAATATGATTTCATGCCTTCCTTTTGCTAGTGGCACCTTATCCCTATTTTGTAGATGAGGCATGTTGTCAAAGGAAAATGTGACTTTATTGGTGGAAATCTTCACAAAACCCCTAAACTAAAAATGAAAACGTGACTGAATGAAAACATTTATGGTCAAATAACCTCTTTGACTTTTGCTCTTTGAGTCCCGTGCCTTCTATACTTACCCAGTGTAATATTTGCAGCCAGGAAAAAGTGAAGTTAAAAAAAAAGTCCCGGAAACATTGGGCCAAGAACTTTCAGCACTTCAGATGCTGAAGCTCACCATAGCCTTTTTCTAATGTCACTGCTATTTCTACTCCATTCATGATTAAGGTTTCCCAGAGTGTGTAATATCAGTTAGTCTAATGCCTGCCACTGTACGGACTGGTTAACATTTCTTCAGAGAGAGGAAAAGCTTCCATAACACATCTCCCAAAGCACTGGCCAGTCCATTGCTGATACCTACGGGTGATCAGCTAACCAAGAAGTTTTGGCTTTATTCTAGTGAAAGAGAACAAACAGTATTGCTTACCAGAAGAGGAAAATTTGTCCTGGAGCACCTTCCCTTTGTTCTGCATTTTCAATGCAGCTTCAAAAAAAGGTACAGGTTCTTCAAATAACTGAAGTGCTATACTTTCCTTACAGGAATAGGTTCCCCAGCATGAACTTTGAAGCAGAGATTCTGACAGCTCCACACGATAATTCAGGTATTTGGGAGAAAAAAAAAGAAAAAAATAAAAAATAAAAAAAAAAGCCCATTCAGCTTGCTATCACTTCAAACATGTTTTAATTTTTTTGGAGTTAGAGCTTGTTTAAAAAATAAAAAGGAAAAAAAAAAGAGATTAAAAAAAAAGCCCATTCAGCTTGCTATCACTTCAAACATGTTTTAATTCTTTTGGAGTTAGAGCTTGTTTAAAAAATAAAAAGAAAAAAAAAGCAGGATGCTAAACTGACAGCAGTTCAGGGGATTTCAGTTTTATATTAGGATATAATTCAAAGTGTTGAGGATAGATATTGATAGCTTTACCTCCAGTTGGGCTGGACTTAGGGTCTCCATACATACCTACCAGAAACACAGCACCCAGTGACATGTGGGTTTGGAAACAGCACAGGCATCCGGGTTAGGATCACACAGTCCTGGATGAGACACACAAAATTTTCTTATTAATGGCAACTAAAAGCAGATGGTAAATGAGCAGCTCCTCAAAAGGCAAAAATGATGATGAAGATGTTCTGGTAAGTCCTGTCCTTCATCCTCTTTTCTCTTAGGAGGAAAAGCTGATGGGTTTCTGTTGAACCTTACCTTTCCAATGCTGATCTCGCACATTGAGGCTGTCTGAGACAGACCCCAGAGCCAGCCCTCAGCTAAATGGCATCTTCTCATGAGCCTCAATTCTGAGCCTTCTCATTGCTCCTCAGATCCCAACAGTTGACCAGAGCTTGTGCCCTGGCAGGAGCATTGTCACTAGGATGAGACAGCAGGGAAGTGAGGTTTTGCAATAATTGCTCGCAACTACTTGAGTAGCCCCAGGTGTTGGTTCAGAGCTAGAAATCTTGGTCTTAGCCACCCACAGTTGAGCATGAGCCCATTCAGATGAAATGCTTTTGCTACCAGTTGCTCTCCTGGCCACAAGCTGTGGTTCCCAGTGGGGAATTCACCTCCCAGCAGAACACCACGGTCCCACACCAGTAAGAGTCAGAAATGAGGTGCACAGGGTTGAATATTTTTGCTGCAGGTGCAGGTGGCAGTTTCTGTGTTACGTCACTCCTAGCAGTAAGTGTGCCAACAGCTGGTGATTTCAGTTTCCAGCATGTGCGAGAGCCGCAGCCCCCCAGGTTTGGACATGCTGTGTGATTCCCTTCACCTTCTTGTCTTGAGTCTTCCAGAAAAACACTCCAGTTACCCCTCTTTCTGCAAACCAAGTACCCTGTGTCTGCCTAAGCGTTTTGGAGACATGTTCCTTAGGTTGACCTGTAGTAATGAGACACGTAACAAATAGGCAGACATCAAAGGGTATTTAAGAATAGTTTTCAAACCCAGAGTGTGAACAGGTTGGAAGGTGTTCGCATGAGCCCACCTGCACGGATGGCTCCTGGGCCATCCGTCCTCCATAACATCTTCTTGAATGTCTGGCTTATCTGTTGGGTTGGGTTTCTTCCACAAGGTAAGTGCTTTGATCCTTCATTTGCCTTGGAGCCACTAACACACAATTTGTATTTGTTTCTCAAGAGCTATATGTGATCCCTTCCATGAGAAGTCTCACGGCCGAGGAGTATGTAGAGGCCTTTAAGTCATTTTTGGATCATTCAACAGAGCACCAGTGCATGGACGAGTTCAACAGGGAAGAAATGCCCAACATCGTGGCTAGGTAAGGAGTGCTTCCACTGATGCCTTCTGTTAGCATAGAAGGGCAACCGGTGCACAAGGATTTTCTGGGGCACAAATGAACTTCTAATTCTTTTCAATTTTAAGTCCCTTAATAACAGTCTTTAGGACATTTGGTTTAATGACTCCAGAATACATCCCATTTCAGTTAATACACTGTGCTGCCTCTCAGCCTATGTTACGGAAAGAATCAAGGCCTCATTTTCATGTCCATCTCTTTTCATTAGCTGATTTTACAAGGATTAAAATATTTTTTTTTTCAAAAGAAAGCTCTCTCTTGTGGTCTCTCCCAGCTTTTGGGACTTCATCACACATTGGTCCAAACAGAAACACATCTCTGATTCTCTTCTAGTGACTAATTCTGGGTTTTCTCAATCCCCTAAGACCTCCTTATTCCTATCCTAAGTCGATTTGCGTTACTTAAGAACCAAATGATAATCAGTTTTGTGAAGTATTGATGTAATACATTAAGCCTGGATGACTGCAGATAAGTTTTAGAGCAGCTTAGATCCAAACCACAAGATCTTTCAAGTTTGGGTAATTTTTGAATGTTATGGGAAGTCTAATCTCCATTGAGAAAAAACTTGGCAACTCTGAACCAGATATAGATACAAAACAATAAGCAATAGAAATAATAATTAATAAATAATTTGTATTGGGAAATTTTGAATGAAAAATTTACTTAAGTGAATTTTAAACGATGCAAAACATCGTGGCTTCCTGGGATGTTGGTTGTGGGTCTGTCAAAAGGTCTTGACCCTCGTTAGGGCTCCTGGACTAGCTCACACCCTGCAGGATTCACTGCTCTCTCCCTTCTGTTTGAACAATTCCTGCGGTGTCTCCTGAGACTGTGTGTGGGAAACTCAATCCCTCTGCGCAGCGCATGCCCGGGAGCAGAATAAGGCCACAAAGCACGTCACAGCAGCACGGTGCCTTGAGCCCCAGCTCCTCATCCTTGAGCCAGGCTGTTATTTAATATTCTGCTAGGAATCACAAGGCTGGTTTTGTTTTGTTTTGTTTTGTTTTTTATCATTTCAGAAGTAATTTTTCTAAGGTAAAAATTATTGAAGATATTGACCTTTCCTCTCGATTTCAAATCAAGAGAAATATTGAATAGAGAAGATTTCCAGTCATCTGGGTAGCCTGATATTTTAATTTTTCTGGGCACTTCTATCCAATATTGGAAAACCAAACTTGTCTCCCAGGTGTGCGGAGGTTTCTCCCTGGCTCACCGTGTCCCTGCAGCCCCAGCTGGGGAGCAGTGCCCGTCCCAGCTGGCACAGCCTCACTGTCCCCAAAGGGAAGCCTTCACCCTGGGGTTCTCCAAGACCCTTCTACATGTTGCCAGCCCCAGCTTGAAGAGAACTCCCTGGCAAATGATGAGAAACACTATATCCTGATGCTTACTGTACTTTGAAATCTGAGCCTGCTAATACAGGGCTGGCTGCTGCCATGCCGCTGGGCTCCAAAGGGATGCTCAGATTTCTATCCCAATTCCTGTAGCAAAACTCAGTCAAATTTCCAGGCCGATGTGGCATCCAAGATATCAGAAGTAAAAAAATGAAGTTGTGCGACATAGTGTGGTTAAATAATGTGTGTTTATCATTTCAGTCTCGGCAATGGAAAATCAACAATAAGTGTTCTGGGTGTTGGAAGCGGCACAGGTGAGGAGCTGGGCAGCATCGCTGATGCTTGGGGGCGGAGGGGGCCTGTGGGTAGCAGGAAGTGATGCTGAAATTTTGAGCAATGGGGATGGCTACTCAAGCATTTATAACGGTGTTTCTCATTGAAGCAGAGAATGGCAAAGTGGGGTGTGGAGCCAGGATGAGAGCAATGCTCCCTCCCTTCCATCCCCGTCTCCCTTCTGAGATCCTGCTGTTCAAATCTGCCCAAGAAGTGAGATGAGTGTGATGATTTCAGCTTAGTTTCTGCCTCTCCATGGCTCTCAACTGACTTTATTTGTCTCGAAGCAAGGAGTGCTGCTCCAGGTTAGGTACAAGAGCATCTTCAAACCTTGTCAGAGAGAATGAGGGACATCCGAGAGGTTCGTTCCGCCCAAAGTCCTGTCTTAGAATATCCCACCTGAAGGGATCTCTCATTTTGCTTTGCTTTTAGTGATCCCAGCGGCCAAAGAATTGCCTGTGCTCTGCTCCAGGTGGCTTCATCAGCTTTTTCAAGACACGTTTCTTTGTGACTACTGTGTTTTTCTCTGGTGATAAGTAAGGTTTAACTGCAATGGTGTTTCCCCCCCCAGCGAAAAACAATCATTTGGAAAAATGGCTTTAAAGCTGTTCTAAATTCATTTGTTTTTAAAAAAAAAAAAAAGTGGTGAAAGATCCAACTTTGCTCCTAGGGAAACAGGGAGAAAAAAAGTAGAGAAAAGAAGTGGCAGTTTGATTTGTCAGAGTTTGCTTTTGCTTTAAAAAAGTGTTTTCAGATGAATTTTAAGTGTTAATACTCTCAAAGGAAAGAATTTTTCTCACTTTTTTTTTCTTGTTTTCCCAAGTAAGAGAAAAATAGCGTCGAATTGTTTTCCCCAGTCGGGAATATGTTGAAGCACATGAGAAACCAAGGAGGAAGAAATGATTCAGTTCTCAATTACACTCGATTTTCATTAAGTAATATAAAACTAAAATTCTGACTCCAAGAAAACACAAGGGAAAAATGAACTTTTTGCACCAGCCTCATTTTTCTTTATTTCCTCTTCAGAAGATGCTCTAATGGAAAAATAGAACCCCCACCCCCAGCTTGCCCAGGGCTGCAAGCGCTGCACTCTGCAGCCGGGCAGAGTAGTGAACTAGGATGGCACCGAGCAAAAGGTTATATCTGATCCCTGACCTTTCCAGGCTTGGACTCTGATTTCACAGAGCCCCCAGAATTAGTTTAGTTGATGAAAATATTAATGGGGATTAGTGACCGACTCCATGTCCTAAAAGGCTCTTGTCCGGTCCGGATCACGTTTGCTCATTCACCCCATGTTTTCCCGGGGCTGGTTTAACTCTCTCGGCTGTACTCTTCCTGCTAGTGCCAGCACGGGCAGCTGCTTGCAGGAGGGGTTTCACTCCTGTTTTCCTCCCTGTGGTCACTGCTGAAGGGCTGTTGCTGGTGGGGTAAGCTGAAGGAGAGAAATTCCTGCTCTGGTGAGACACCCCAGTTGAGGACATTACTACCTGCTCTTGCAAAGACTTGATTTTGAAGAGATGGAGTAAAAAAAACCAAACAAAACCCCAAACAGCTTTTAAGCCATTTGCTGTTGATACACCCCTTTGGCACCATCAGTGGCCCCAGGGCACGGGGCAGCGATGCTCTGCCTCCCGCCTGCCCAGAGCCTGCGTCAGCAGCGAGCCCACATCAGCACCTCTCATTGCTGGTGCTCCCCACCCCAGGCACGTACTCACTGGCATTTAGGAGTGTCTAAAGTGATTCAGCTGCCTGTTATGGAGAGCTTCCTTCCTGTCAGCACTACTGGTCCATGCACCCGCCTTCAGCGGATGCAGCCGCAGCCTCTTTCCTCGTGCCTTTGGCCAGCCCTGTGCCACGGCCACTGCATTCCTCAGGGGTCCTGGGTATTTTTTTCTCCAATTTCAAAAGACTCACCCTTCCCTGGATGTCCCTGTAGTGCTGGCATGGCTGATATTTCCCTCCTTGAACTCTATTTACTGCAGCACCCGCCAAAGATGACGCCTTTTCTCATAGTCGGTACGTCAGCTGAAAGGCTGGGGAAGATGCAGTATCTCGTATCAAACCTTCTGTGTGTGACATTTGCAAGGACAGGACTATTTTTAGGCCCCACCGTCAGCTACAGACAGGATTCTGGCAAAGGTCCACTCAAGGTGGTCACCTCTGCTGTTTGTTTCCGTGGTCCCAGATGAACCAGATGGACTTTGTACACTTGGTGTGTCATAGCCTTTCTGATAGAAACAAAGGTGACCTGCATCACCTCAAAAGAGGCTGGGAATTCCCTAGGACAGAAGGATAGACTGCTACTTGCTCCTCCAGAAGTTAGACAGCAACAGAGAAGCACCAAGAGCTGAATTTGCAGGGTACCTGCATAAATATATGAGTCTCTATTTGCAGCTCCAAGATAAAAGCCAGTTAGTAGATGCCCAGAGCTGAGACCATGTGGCTGGTCCCCAAAGAGGGAAGACCCAGGGTACTGCATGTCAATGGGTCTTTCCTCTTGCTGTGCAGGTCCCCAGGTCTCCAAGCCATGTCACACCAACAGCAGAGCAGCCACTACCTCCCTGGGGCTGTGCCAAAGGCATGGATCGCCCTGTGCCGTGCTGGAGTCGCCCAGCTCCCTCCTTGACACTGTTCAAACTTTGTGTTTTTGCTGAAAACCAATGCTTCATGGTTTGTGCTTTGTTTTGTTTTAAACATTGATCTTTGATTGGAGAAGCACTCTTTATCAGGAAGCATAGTGATAGGAGGGAAAGAGGGTATATTTAGATGAGATATTAGGAAATTTTTTTTCCTGTGCGGGTGGTGAGGCCGTGGCCCAGGTTGCCCAGAGAAGCTGTGGATGCCCCATCCCTGGAGGGGTTCAAGGCCAGGCTGGATGAGGCTTTGGGCAACCTGGGCTAGTGGGAGGTGTCCCTGCCCATGGCAGGGGGGTTGGAACTAGACTAGCTTTAAGGTCCCTTCCAAACCAAATCATTCTGTCATTCTGATTATTTTGACCTGTCTCTCCTGTGACCCGAAGTATTGTCATGAGCAGGTTTCTGCACTGTTGCTTATCTCTTCCTTGTTCTTAGTCTTATCTGCAAATATACGCTACCTCGAGCAGTCAGCTGTCATGGTAGGACTGGGTTAGATGCCACCATGCAGACCACAAGGCAGAGAGTGCCAGAGAGTGCCTCACTTCTTGGGGGATTTCCTGGCAGCAGAGGCGGCAGGTACACTGGCATCCTTTCATCACGTTTATGTGCTTTTTAAAGTAATGCCTTGTGTTTATTGAATAGGTGAGCAGGATTTGAAAATGATCAGGATACTGCAGGCTGCGCACCCTGGGGTCCTTATTGACAACGAGATCATAGAGCCCAACCCACAGCACGTGGCAGCTTACAGAGGTGAGGCTACACCCGCCTGCAGGGGTAAAGCGAGGAGCATCGATTGGAACACTGAGTATTTCAGCTTTGTGTAATTCATGTTTTTACTCTACTTTTTAAAACAGAGTTGGTGAATCAAGCTTCTGACCTGCAGAATGTCTCTTTTGTTTGGCACCAGCTCACTTCCTTGGAGTATGAACAACAGGTGAAGGAGGAAGGCACGCATAGGAAATTTGACTTCATCCATATGATCCAGGTAATGGACTACTCCTTTAGGAATGGAATATTCACTGTAACTGCTTACTCTGTATGCATGGAGTTAGGGGGACCAGAGCTGAGCTCTCCCATGAGCAATAACTTCTGCAGCAACTCTCCAAACATCAAATCTCATTCCATATCCACCCAGTTTTGGTCTCTGGTTTGTACTGGTTTAACTGTGGATGATGGGCAATAAAACAGGACGAGTCTTAGACTACCACACATCAAATTGAGGTTTTGCTAGGGGAAAAAAGAACCAAAAACCTTGAATTTTTTGCCTTATCAGAGTAGTTTGGATGGCACTTAAGGGAAAGTTAGTGAACAAACACCTGTGTCAGGTTGTGGGTCAAAAACTATTCTGGTGTGTCTCTGATACTGATGACACTGATGTTGTATGGGCCAATTATATTTTGTAAAAAAAATCAGTTAGACACTTGATTTAGTGGGTTTTAGTTAATTTTTATTTTACTTCATTCTGCTTTCATTTCATAAGAGCTGCTTTCATAACCAGAAAGTGTTTCAGGGGTTTGATGGCTGGTTCAAGGACTAAGTTACAGGTCCTGAGGGTAGCCTTTGAGATGAGCCCTGCTTTGTCCTGGTGCAAATTCCTCAGTGTCTGAAAGAGATCCAGCCTGCCCATGGCCTGGACATGAATGAGAAATGACCCTGGTGATAAGGACCAGCCACAGAAAACAGGGGACTCCACTTGGCACATATTTTCCAACCACAAAACCACACTGTGCTCGAAGGGCAGCGAGGGGCAGGGCAGTGTCCGGGTGGTGGCTGAGGCTGAGCAGAGGGTCCCTGGGTCTGACCCCAGGCTGTTGGTGCCAGTGGAGAGCTGGTGATGCTCAGTCCTGTGGGGCATCCCTAAACGTGTGTGCTGAGTCAGGACAGGCTGGGAAGCACCTGGGAAGTAATTTAAAACAACTCTATAGAGAAAGGATTTAAACTTTGAAAGGCCATTGCACATGGAGGAGGAGTAACAGCAGTGTCTAACTCTGTCACTTCTAGATGCTTTACCGTGTGGAGGATATTCCCAATACTATCAAGTTTTTCCACAGCTGCCTCGACCATCATGGTAAACTCCTGATCATAATTTTATCAGGTAAGAGGGACCTTATTCTATAGTAATTAAATAAAACAAACGCTGTGTTTCCCATGGAGCATGTAGTCTGGGGCTTAGCCTCTTGGACCTCAGTGTCTGGTGGGACCACTTGGGCACAGACTCTGTGCTCTGTGCGTTGGTACCTCTGCGTATACTTGTCCTTCTGTCCAAAGCCAGTGCTGGAGACTGTCTCCTTGGAGTTTTCTTTAAACAGGAATTTGGAAGGAGGGCTGAGGGAGGTGACAGTTTTGTCCCTTTGCAGGCACAAACATTTATAAGTGGACCCAAGTAAGGGGAAAGCTCCTCTGCTCCTGGCAAGGTCTGGGCCATTAGCAAGGGAGCATTTCAAACTAATTTAGTAGTTGTGTTAGCTGAAGTAACCTTTCCTCCTGCTCTGGCAGACAGCAGCGGATGGGCCACCTTATGGAAGAAGTACAGACACTGCTTGCCTTCCACCGACTGTGGCCACTACATCACCTCCAACGGCATCACGGACGTTTTGAAGAGACTTGGTGTTGAATACCGGGTGTATGAGTTCCCGTCAGGCTGGGATATCACCGAGTGCTTTATCGAGGGGGACCCAGTTGGAGGTCTCATGATGGATTTCTTGACAGGGACAAAAAACTTCCTTGGCACAGCCCCCCCGGGGCTGCGGCGGCGGCTGCAGGAGGCTCTCTGCCAGCCTGAGTGCAGCAGCAAAAAAGACGGGAGGATCATCTTCAGCAACAACTTGAGTATGATTGTGGTTGAATCCTAGAGTCTGGACCAACTGCAGAAGACAAGTTTGGGTGGGTGTGGCGGTGATGCAGTCGCAGAAGGGTGTAGTGCAGAAAGAAAGCTCCGTCTCACTAAAAGCCTACATGGACTTGTTTTTCAATAAGTGTGCATCCTGTCTGTGCTTTTGACACTGGGATTTCCCCTTTTCTATAGAGCCAGCATGTTTACATACCCAAAGACGTGTCTATATGACTAGGTGCTGCTTTGCAGCCAGGGGGAGGCTGCAGCCCCATCATACAGATCCACGGCTTCCAGCTGCACCAGGACAAACCCAGCAAGGGGTCCCCGCTGCTTTGCACCCAGGTGACGTGCCTCCCTGCACCCAGACCTGAGCTTAAGTCACTCTGCACTAGGCTGTTTCCCATGGTTTTATCAGCATAGGTATTTACAGCCCATGGCTTCTCAGCATCTTGCAATATAGGCATGTCTTAAAAATTTATCAGCCTTTTTGTTTGGAGAATTTTTTGGATCCCAGAATGCCCCTTTCTCTTTCAGGCAGGTATGAATTTTTGTTACTTTCTTATTACTGTTTTTTCGCCATATAAAATAAAAGCAATTTTAAAGCAAAAAACTCCCCCATCTTGTTCTGTATATAGGGGCTTACAGAAAAAGAATAGTGAAGAGGTTATTCAGTTAAAAACAAACAAACAAACAAAGCAAAATAGTGTTTTGTGGAGGCATTAAGGGTTCTGGTAAGGAGCCTGAGGCCGTGGAAGAGCTGGGTGAGAGCTGCAGCTCGTCCTTGTGCCACAGCCATGGGAGGCAGCACAGCACCTACGTTATTTAAATAAAATATGTGGGGTTAGGATGTTAATATAGGCAAGCTAAGACTATTTCCACAGGGTCCTGAGCTGTTCAGAGGGCTGGAGGAGGCGCTGCCAGGGCAGCCAGCTGGAGAAGGAGGTCCTGCACAGGACACCAGTGGGATTTGGAGCTGCAGTTAGGGCGGTGGTGCTGTGCAGACCTCAGGCTGGGCACATAGGGGGAAAGTCCCATCAGCCTCACTGCTTTCAGGGCAGGAAGCACCAGCCCAGATGGAAAATACCTCCAGGCACAGAGCTCACCTCTACAAACTGACTTTTCCATGCTTAAGCTGGAAACACATGCCCGTGAGCACCTGAAAGGGCTCAGATACTGCTTCCTTGTTGATGCCTGGTATTGATCAACAGGCTTGGTCCAGCATCATGAACACATAGGTTGGCACATTGGTTTGCAAAATATTAGATGTCATCGTCACCCAGAGTTCTGCTCTTCCCACAAAATCCACCCCACACAGCATCTGTCTGCCCGGGTGCAGCCACTGCAGTGTTCCCGTCAGCTCACCGCCATCACAGCTCCACTCTAGTGCTCGGTTTTTTGGGGGTTTTTTTTAGGTTTGTTTTTTTTTTTTCATACTACAGCAACATACAGCCATTTCTCCTGTAGATGTTTCCCCTGAAACAACTATAAGGAAAAAAAGAGGAAAGCAACTGGAGAATGATAACTCAACATCATCCCTCTGGCAGGACGGTGGCACTCTGGTCTGCAAGTACAATTGCTGTCCAAGAAACATCCGTCGAAACTGGACAGCCTCCTCCAGACTACCCCATACCTGTGCAGAAGCTTTTTGTTTTGATGCATTTTATTTTTTCATTCTATAGGTAGCTCCTTTGACTGTGCTCGCTGACAGCACTGGGCTGGGCTGTTGGATGGGCTCTCAGCCCTGCTCCCATCAACATTCTCCTTCCGATATTAATTCCCACAGTTTATTTCCAAGTGTTGGTGATGTCTCTGTCTCTCCCTGGTAGATTAAAAGGAAAACCAAAATATACCAAAATCCAGACTTGCTTTTCAAGCTCCAAAGAACCATCTATCTGTTAGCCTTTGCAGAGATTTGGAACAGTCCATGTTCCCCCAGATCTTCCCCAACCCAAGAGCATTTCACCCCTCCCTGGCATTTCCTGAGCAGATAGATGCGTTTCCAGTAAGCAAAACCCGTGAGCACAAAATTTACCCACACCATTGTAAATCAATGTGCAAACACTCAAAAGAAAAAGAGGACTTCAAAGCAGACTCCTTAATGAGATGAAACAGGGCACCCCATTAAAAGTGTGGCTGCTCAATCCCTTATCCGTAATTTTTCTTTTGATTCTTGAAAAGCAAATCATTTAAGAACGACCCTGCTCGTACACCTGGAACAAATACTTTCCGAAGTGTCTGTGCCATTTATTCTTGGATGAATATGCTATTTAATAACTGATCGTTGTGCTTTTTAAACCATGCTTTCCTCCCACGCAGGATTTCGCTCTGTGCTTTCCCAGCAGCTGGCGTGCAGCAGCACGGTTGGGGCTGGGTGGCCACGAGAGGGCTGCAGCAGCCAGCGGATTAAATCTGCCTCCAAAACCTTGGGATGCTGAGCTGAAGCAGAGTCATGTAGCTGGGCAGGGGAACGGAGCACTGCCTCAGCCCAGCTTTCTTTGCTGCTGGGTCATCGCATCCTGATTCCGGCTGTTGGGGATCACGCTTTTTTCTACAGCAGAGTCACATTTTTGATGCTGGGCTCCGGTTTATAAAAAAAGCCACCATTGCATAACATGAGTGCCAGCAGGGGCTGCACAAAATTTGGTCTTGGGTTAGTTTGGCTTTTTTTTGTTTGTTTGGTTGGTTGTTGGTTTGTTGGGGTTTTTTTTCCCCCACTTGATAGCTGAAGTGTACAACCAGGCACCGTGGCTGACCAGGGGAGGAAGCACAAGGAAGGGGACATCAGGAGCATGGGGTTGCTTCTGCTCGAGCTTTGAGCCAAAATTAACCTTGCTGATCTCAGTCCAGGATGAGCCCTACCCAGCAATGGGTTTCATGGCAGTTCCGATGCTGCAGTTACCATGGAGCAGGTCTGTGGCTCCTCAAGGGATCCGTGCTGCTCCATCCACAGCTTGTTCCAGCCCGAAGCGAATGCTTTTGTGGATAACCATGTAGTAAGTTGTTGTGTGTACTCTGGAGTAGAAGTAATGCCTACAAAACCCAAACAGCATTATTTATAAATGGAGCTGTTGGAGATTTTATCCATATTTTGAGTTAGTAATATGCTCATTTCAATGGCATGGCATTGCTCTGATGGTGTGTTACAGCCTCCTAAACAGGAGTTACAGGGAGCAGCTCTTTGTAATGCCAAGGAAGGATAATTTGTTTTTTACTGGGCCTGTATTCAGACTTGGAGGTGGAAGGGTTTGCCTTTTTAATGAATGTTACGGGTCCTCTACCCATGAACATTATCAGGAGGATGAAGGTAGCACAGGAACTGGAATATTCTAAGTTTATTTCTGAATAATCCCATGAAATGACAAGCTCAGTAAAATACTGGAGCATGTATTGAAAAGAATAAAACTAACCTTAATCAGGGAGCAAAATACAAAAATACAGATGTTGAACTTTTTCCCCCCCCTTCTGCTTCATTTGTCAGCCAGCCCAATTCTGCTGGGAAATGCGAAAATTTAGATACACACCCCTTCAAAAATCACAAAACAAACAAAGATCTCATCTGCCAGCGGTATTAAGCCCTTTCCTGTCTCTAAGATCACTATTTTCAATGCAAATGTTCCTTGCCATCAGTCCTAGAACAGGAAAAGAAATAAACTGGCAGCTTATCCCTCTAACAGCCTGGCTGGGGCTGCAGCCCGGACACCTGGAGGAGGTTGGGGACCAGCCCTCCTGCACTGTGGTATTTAATGCCACTGGTTTTAGAAGCTGTCACAACATGCAGGGAATGTGTTGTTCCTCCCTCATTCTCTTTTAATTTCTTTTTTTAAAAAAATTACTAATCCCTCCAAGATAAATGTTTGAAGAGGACAAGCTAAAGCTGGAAAGATCTCGGGTCTGAAGAGGGTTTATAGAACAGTGAGATGGCTGGATCCCAGCGGGGCTTTTCTCCTCTCTGAGAAGGAACAGGGAAGAGCAGAACAGAAGCTTCATTTCCACTAGTCGCTTCCCGATAGTCTGCTGACACTTGCTGTTAGACCTGCCAGCAAGTTTGTAGAGAAAACATATGTTTTGTTGTACCTTGTAATGATGGTACCTCTGGTGAATTTAGAAATGTGATAAAGAAATGTTCAGAGCAGTCTCTAAGTCCCTCTTGCTTTGTTAACATTTTTTAGCATCCTATTAATCACTCTGTATGTATCTGTCAACAGCTGATATTATGGATTAAGGAAGATTACAGCTTGTTGCTCCAGTGGCTGTTTTCTTTAGGCTTTAACTCTACGGGCACTTTGCCATTGACTCCGCTATGACAAGCCCAAGCCCCTTGCTGTTACGAACATTTTGTAATGCTTTCCTGGCTCAGAGTGGTTTTACTTTATAAGGTACATAAATGATCATCCAGAGGGTAAATGTTTTGATTTTATTATTTCTGGAAGAAGGGCTAATATACTTTCAATGCTGAGCAAACAGTCCACGAGATCTTGACTTGCAGATGTCTTCATACAGATAAATATTGGCTTTGGTTTGGCAAGCTTGTGCAGATCATGTCATTTGTTATTTGGGAAAAAGGGACAGTATTTGAGAAAATTCAGATAAAAGTTCTACAGATTTAATATATTTAATTTATAGACCTTCTCCATTTTTTACTATCAACTGCAGGTTTTTCTCCGATTTTACATACTGGTTATCCACTTTGGGATGCAAAGAAATCCCTGTGACTCATATGATCCAACGCAAAGCAGAAATAATTAACACTGGAGACTCAAACAACTCAACTGTGAATAACCTTCAGTCTAAAATTTATTCACCCAAACCTGCCCCCTCATGCCAGGACTTGTTTTTATATGTGTTTAAAAATAACCATGACAAGGTCTGCAAGGTCTCATCCTTCCCAGCTCCCTTCTCCAGCAGAGCATCCTCCCCTCCATGGCCTTATCTCAAGGGAGCCAAACTAAGGACAACTTTCCTCCTGGGCTCAGGGGACGCGGGGTCATGGTCAACCTCCATCGTGACTTACTCGCAATTCCTGCCAAATATTAATGCAGATTTTTTGCTTCAGAGCCTAAGGTGACACAAAACAAATGACCTGTGCTCGTCTGGGTGTTTTACAAGGAGCATCTCACCCGATTACAAATGCCTTAAAACAACAAGCTCTGCCAGAGCGTCACTTCCTGCACTTTGTATAAATTATTCCTGAGCCACTGCTTAATGTTTATTAATATTTCTGACGCTTTTGAAATTGTAAACTAATGACATCAATACAACCTGTAGTACAAAGCCAGGGAAAGGCATTAATGGGAGAGTAAACGTCTTGCTTTCCTCTCTCTATGGGTGAGCTGTATTTCAGGTCCCTGTACACGTAGAGGAGCAGCACCCCCAGCAAACAGGGTCCCCAAATTCATGCTGGTTCTGGTGGGAATTTAAAGAAATCTTCTAATTCCGTCACTCAGCAACAGATTGCTTTTGAACATAATTCAGATTTAGACTGGTATTGGAGTCTTGTTTATTTATGTGTCACAACAGTCCCTGAAAAATGTGAGAATATATGAAATTTCAGTCCGGCTCAGGCAAAAACTCCACCTTGACCAGAATCATGTACTGGCTAGGGAGGGAAGGAAGGAAGTCAGGAGTACAGAAAACAGTCTTTCTTCTATGACACCTTTCTTTTTCTTCCCCCATCCTCCCCTGCCTTTTGGCAACTTGTCGGTTGGAGACCTGAACCGAAGGCTGCATCCAGGTAATTATACCTCCTCCTTGCCCCTCCTCATTGATTTGCCCAGTTTCTTTCCAGGCATTTTGCAAAGACGGGCAACAAATAAACCCATTTTGAGTGCCTTTCCACAGTTGCTTTTTATCTTGAGAAAAGATGCCTTTTTTTTTTTTTTTTTTAATTCCATCTAATGTGAGGACCATCTGACCTCTGCAAACACGACAGCTCCGCTCTGCTCTTTGTTTCAGGACTGCTATGAACTGGGTGGCACCTGCACCGCCACAGAGCCATCGACTCCTTGGTGTCAAGAGGTGGCAAGACCCAGATGAGGAAGGAAACCAGAAAGAAGGAGACACTCTGCCCAGCCCCAGGGCTGATGGCCAGGGGGGCGAGAGGTGGGCAATAGCAGCCATCCAGGAGATGCCCCTGATGTTGCAAGGGGAAAAAAATGAAGGAAAAGTTTTTCCATCACATATTTTGGTCCTGTGAGCTCATCACGGTGACACCGAGTGTGTTTCCAGCTGACAGTGAACAGTTGGCAAAGCAGAACCATGTGTTGTCTGTCAGTGGCTGCTTACAGTGGATTTCCAGCAGGTATGGCAATTTTATTATCAGACTGAAGCTGCTCTGAAGGCAGAGCACTGGCATCGTGGTGCTTTTGGTGGGCTGGGTTTGGGCAGGACTTCACCCTGGTGCTTCTTCTGCTTCCAAAATCAAGTGAGAAATCATATGGGAGAGTACCTGCTTTTAAAAATCTCTCCCTTGGCTATTCAACAGAAGAATATTTAAATCTGAGCATGCAAAAGGATGTCCATTTTTGTCATTAAGGACTGTCCCTGTTCCAGGAGAGCTGCATTTTGCACGGGGCTCTGCAATGGGCTTCTCCAGTCTGGCTGTAATCACTTCATCTTGCTGGGCCCCAGTTTTCCATCTTTAAAATCTTCCTTTCCTTGCAGGCAGGTCATGAGGCTAGATCCATTACTGTAAGTGAGAGGCTTTATTACTGAGGTGATAAGTGTCATGCCAATACAATAGTAATAATAAATAACTTCTTTAAAAGTGTAAAAGGGTCTGACATTATTAATTGCATTTCAAGCACTTGCAGTGTGTGCAGACTGGGACTGAATGCAGAACAGATTGAAGGGTTTTTTTCTGGCTCTCATTTTTTTCAGTTTGGAAAAAAAAATGCCCTTTCTTCATCTGAAATGTCCTCCGTACAGTGACCCAGCACGAAACCTCTCACCTGTGCAAGTCCCCATTGCTCCTATCAGGGCTCAGATGACCCTGTTGGGGTGCAAAGGTGAGGGGAACCCCTCTGAGGGGCAGGGGAGGTCTCCCTTTGTCCCGTAAGCTTTTATATTTGTTTTCTTTCAGAATTGCTTCCTGTTTTCCCACAACATTCATTTCAGCCCCATTTCATTTGTGGGTATTCTGCTTTCATGTCATAATGATGGGTACGATCCCTTTAGCTAACACATACCTGAGGACAAACTGGTAATATTTAAATGTTGCATGGAAAGAAGATCTGCAAAAGCAAACCCTGCAGGAGCAGTGCCCACATCCTCTTTTTTGTGCAAGGGACTTGTCCTCAAATATCTCCCATCCCATGTTACCATCACTTCTTCTCCCAGGGGCTCCCACACTCTCCCTCCCCTCCGGCCACTCGCCAGACCTCAGGCTTCCTTCAATGGTGGCATTCTGGTGTCACCTTGTGAAGGGAACTGTCTTCCTCAACTGGGACAAAAAATAACTCCCAAATTTTGCCTTTGCTTCATCTGGTTTCTATAGGTCTCTATAACTCCATCACTCAACATCAGTCTCCCACAGAACAAAGAAAAACCCTTTCCCCCAGTGACAACCATTACTTCTCGTGATTTTTGCTGTTAGATTAAAGGTTGTAAAAGTATTTGTGTTTTGGTTGTTTTTTTTTTCAGGTAAAAGACTAAGTGTAAAGCAATTCTCCTTATGTCTTTTGTTATGCATTCCAGAGAAATTTACTGCCAGGATGAAACTGGGCTTGAGAAATTTCAGCTTGAGAAATGAGACTTTGGGGGAAGTTCTTAGACACAGAAAAACAAAATTTAGAAGAGGAACAATTAAAAAAAAACCCCTTAAAGTTGGCAGTTTTCTCTTGCTATAATCATCTAACTTAAAACGTATAAAAGATGTATAAAGCCTGCGAAATAGCAATAGAAAATCCTGAGTTCTTTAAAAATTATTATATTTTCTTCCTAAAGTATTCTGCATGTCAGTTAAATCTTATCTGCAAGAGAAGGAAATTACATATCTCCAAAACCTTAGGTGATGCTGCCATCACGGTACAGGAGAACCATCCTGCTCCGAATGCTTATACAAATGCAAAGCAAGCACCTTGCAGTGTCATTCGTGTGAACAGTAGTAAGACCCAACCCTCAGCAAACTCTCAGTTCTCTGCACAACAAGCAGAAATACAGCACTGGCATCAAACCCTTCCTTTTCTACGGAGTTGGAAACTTTCTTTTCTTTTTCCTTTTAACACCAAATGCAAACGCTCTAAATCTTCTCCGTCCTAAGTGGAGGTGGTGTCAGATGACTTCAGCAGAAGGCAATGCTTTTAGATGCTTCTAACAAATGTGATTTCATGCATCTCTCCTGCAGGCTGTTACCCAGTGATGAATGTGCAGAGGGCCCTCACAATGCCCAAAAAAGTGACTAAAGCTCTTTGTTCCGGACAGAAGTTGGTCTCAGTTACTGCAGGGCTCCAGCACAAAGCATCGCACGAGGCTGGAGCCTACCCTGTATGTCTGAGTCAAGATGTTCGTAGATGAGTTCACTGAGCAAAAGCAGGTCACATCAGCAGATATAATGTGTCCTTTGAACCTCCCCTACCTCATTTTCTGTCCTCTCCTGTGGCATCTATCTTCCTTTGATCATTGACTAAAGGGCAGTTGTTTCGTTACAATGGAAATAAAAATAGCTGACACGAGAGCGTGGTGTTTTGCCTATTCAGGGTGACAGCGGAAAGGTGCACTCCCGAGCTAGCTTGAATAGAGTGAACATTATTAAGTGCGGACATGAAAAAGACTTCTCAAAGGAGATAACGCCTTCACCCAATTAATCCTTCCTAATGAACTTCCCCTTCGGAGGTGGGTAGAGCACTTTCAGCGTGAAGTTTGCTTCCTGTGATCATTTGTGCTAATAAAAGTCTTGCGAGAAGGCTGATGAAAACTGATGTGAATGTGCCTGAAGTGAATTTATTTTGATATTTGACTTGTCAGAAACAAAAGTGGTTTGTACTTTTCAACCCGCTCTGCTATCGTACTCTCTCTTGACGATTTCTATTCTTTATTAACTCCTCAAATGATAATAAGGCTCCCAGGCATCCGCTTCCCTTTGAATTTGCAGCCGAGAAAATTCCATGTTGGAAATACTTGGAAACAGAGTTTTATTTAATGACCTGTATTTTTGAGGTGGATAACTGCTTTGCTGAACACCTTGATGGTTATTTCAGCAACAGTGCTCTCAAAATACTCTCCTGGTTCTGAGAAATTTTGACTGAGGCAAGAAGCCTTTTCCCACCCGATCTGTGTTATAACGATACTCGGCACTTCGGCAGATTCTTTTATCGAAGCATATTTCAGTCATCAGTTCACCAGACCCTCAATTGGCTTTGTCTAATTGTGACTCTCTTTATACCACGCAGGCTTAGGAGTCCAGCCACGACAGCTTCTCACTGCTTTTCCCTGTGCTTTGGAGATCCTTAGAAATAACGTACTGGAGAGAGGAGAAAGAAAATCCTGTGAAAGTTCAAATGAAGCAGAGGGTGTCAGACTAGAACAAATCCAGGGGGAGGAAAAAAGTCAGAAGGATTGATGGGCAGCTTTTTTTTAAAATCATATATTTTTGATGTGTCGGTTCTTTTATAAAACCAGGAGCTTCCGTTGAACTGCAATTAGAGCTGTTTCTAGGCAGCCAAAACTGTGAGAGCATCTCCCAATGAGGGCACACAAAATTAACTACCTGGTTACTACTTCTGTTTTAGGAACTCGTACCAGTGATCTAATTTTCACAGATGCTGGTGAATATTTTTTCAGCCTTGGGAAAAGAAAATGCACCTGAAAATTAGGACAGTTGATAAACTGAAATAACCAGATTTGAAACACTGGCCACCGCACCTTGCCTGCTGCTATAAAATGATTCAGTAACGTGATCATGAATAGCAACTACGAGTCTTCTCCAGCTCCAATCTAACCAACGAAAGAAAAGGTATTTAATGAGGACAGTGAAGCTAATAGCTGGGGAGAAATTACTTTTGAACTGCTACATATTTTTTGGGGGGTCATGATAAAATTAACCACTTTGAATTTGTGCAGCCCAGTTTCATGACTCAAAGGGAGAACAGGGATCATTTCTGAGCACCGCAAGTAGCTGATACTTCTCTGGATTCCTTATCCCCGTGGCAGGAAGGAATAGGTTTTAAATTGCACTTTGGTAAATACAGTTGCAGAAGAGCCAGTGTATCCAGGGGATGGGCACTGAGTTAGTATTTCTTTCTGTATTCTGGAAGAGTCCCTCAATCAAAGTGAGATTTTACACCCCGTTTTTAATTTCACATTTATAAAGGCGAACATGCAACTTTTTCAAAGAAGTAATTAGATATCACAGAATAAAGCACTTCCCTACCAAATAATAATAACACTTTTAATTAAGTGAAAAAACTATACTAGCTATAACAGATTTTAGTGTTTATAATTTATTTCTAGATTAATGAGTATTTTATAGTCCACCCTACTTAGTGTATAATAATGCTTTTTTAAATTATTGTTTCTGCTTCTGTTTCATGTAGGTTAGCAACTATTACACCAATTCTTTTCAAGCAACATCTTAATATGGTTTTCCTTGTCATGAAAATATATTTCCCTTGTTCATTTTTGCCAGACATTGTATGTCTGCATCTGGTCTGTATGCTGGCGGCCAACCACCATACCTGCATATTTTTCCTTGGCAGTCCCATCGAAGAGCTTGGGTTAGAGTGGGTGCTCTGACAAGGGGTAGTTCCTGCTGCTGCAATGAATTATTGGTGGATTCTGTTACCAAATTCTTAAAAATCAGCTGTTTGGGTTGTGTTGGGGTTTTTTTTGTTTGTGTGGTTTTTTGGTTTTTTTACAACATCCCTATCTCTGTTGGCGCTGGTGATAGCCCCCAGCTTTTTGTCATCAACAAATTTCATGTTTCTGGCATTTTTTGCTAAGGCTTTTAATGAAATTACTATCTGTAATTAGTCCATGGACATTCCACGGTAAATTTTCTTTGGACTGACAGTTGCCTTTTCAAAACACCATCTAGTGTCTCCCTTTTAGGCATTTCCTCACCCATTTTGTCATCTCCAGATAGCTCTCCTGTTGAAATAATTATTCCCCATGTGGCACCTTATCCAGTCCTTATTTAACGAAAGGAAAGATTAGAATGGTGGCATTTTTTTCAGTCTAAGTAAAGAGGTAAATAATCTTCCCAAAGGAGATCTCACCCAACACAACCTGTTCCATGCCTGAGGACCCCGTGGTGCATTACACTCCGTTTTCCATGTCAACCTCTTCGCCTAGTTTCCTCCAGTCTTTCCACCAAAGCCGTCCCCACAGCTGGTCAGGCTGCCAGGGCTCTGGGTTTCTGCATCACAATTCTCAGTCTGTGGTTCCATCATGGTGCTTCTGACTTGGCAGATTTATTACAGATCCTTTCTCTTAGGCCTGTGGTGTCACACTCTTTTATCTAAAAAGAAAATACATATAATCCTAGACAATTGCTTGAAAATTGGCAACAGGTCAGTTAGGGCAGATAATGGTCCTGAGCTGCCCATGCAGGTTGTGCAGTGGCTGTAAAACCTGAACCTAAGCAATCGTGAGGTTTGAAAATGCAAAAGACATTTCTGCTGGCCCTAGCCTTCAAGCTTTTTGTGTTTGTCCTTGATACAATCTCCTCCTTGGGAGCCCTTTGGGCTCGTGCCTCAGAGCAGGGGGAGGGAAATGTTGCTGTTGTCTTCCAGGGCACAAGCAGGTCAGAGAAGAATGTTCCTCAAGTTTGGTTTTAAAAGCTTAGACATGCTTTTTGGCTTGTGGCTGGGCTGATGCCTGAGCGATTCCTCTGATCATAAAAGACACTGATGCATCAGCGTCAGACAACACCTGAGCCATCTATTTACCCAGGGAAGTGCAGCAATAGATCAATGTTAAATGCTTATTTGTGCTTCGCTGCTCCAAGGCACAGAAACTAATTACCAAAGATAAATTAGCCCTTGTGACAATGACTAAGAAATACACATCCCAGGATATGCCACCTTGACCACAGACAGACATAACTTTCCCTCTGATTAGGAGCAGCAGAGGGTTACGCGGCGGATGCTTCAGCCAGACCTCGCTGGGGTGCAGAGCTGTTGGGATTGTCCCTGTGACAAGGAGTTGAAACCATTTGCTGAGCCCCTGCCTCTTCCTTTTCCCTACACAAGCCAGTCATTTGACTCTTTTCTGCCTCTGTTTGCCCAGCTGCAGATTAGCAGCAGTAATAAAACACCTTCTGCATATAGCAGAAGACAACAACTGATGGCAAAACCTCCCCAGGGTGTTGTGTTCACACGTGAACTTTCCCTCTCTGTGCTGCCTGCTCAGGAATGACATGCACCTTGCTCCTCTTCTGTATCGACTGTACAAGTTGGAAGTTTTCTCTGTTGTATGTGAATTCAAAGAGTTTTCCTAGCAAAAAGTCCTCAGTGGTTCTCACTGCAGCTGTAACTGGCGTGTGGTGGATGCAGAAGAGAGGCAGGATGGCAATTGGTTTGTGATGCAATTGCTTCAGTTTTACTGCCCCTAAAACTTCAGCTTCTCTTTTATTCCTCCAGGAGATGCCAAAGATGGATCTGAATCCAGAAGCAAGAGGGACATCAACATTGCCTTACTCCTTTGGTCTCTAGCTGGCAAGAGGGTCTGCAGCTGAGGGATGCAAGATGGATGCAGGATGCAGGATGGATCACCAGGTCCTCAGGGGAGGTGAGTATCTGGGAAGCTGCCAAGTTGCTCCGGGTTTTCCCTGCTAACCCTGCAACGAAAGCAGAAGCCAGCTGCTTCCGTTAACTTTTTGCCCTCAAGCCCTTACAAAACAGCTCACAGTCAGACTGGGTGCTGCGCCTTCGATAAATTGTGTGAAACCAGCGGAGCCCAGGGAGCAGCAGATATAATGGGCTCGAGCCTGTGCACTGCATCTGTCATAATGAGCTCGGGGGAGACCGGCAGGACTGCTGGAGGAATAAGCTGAGTGGGGAACCCTTCTGGAACTGCTTTGGGAAGGGTTTCTGGAGGTGATGTGACTCACACGGTGCTTGAGGCAGCAAACCCAGCCTGTCCGGGGAGGGGGTCACACAGGTGTATCAGCATCTGCAGCAAAGCTCCTCTGTAACCCAGGTCAGTTAAACTTAGACCTCAGATAACTCTGAGGTACGCTACTGCGTACTCCGTTTTCTGACAACGTCATTAATGGAACTGTTGAAGAGTCTGGCTGACCCCTGAGGAAGACCCTAGACAACACCTCCAGGTCTGGTGCTCCTTTCAGCTCTGGTCATTGCTGGACCCTGAGCACACTTAAGAGGAATAACCTGTGCTTTTGTAATTATGTTTTGACAAGCTGATCTTTTCTAAATATTAAAATCTAAATTTCTGCCTGAGCAGCTGAAACATCACTTCTGGCTCCAAGGCACTTTTCCTCCACCAGTTTCCCCACCAGCAGAGCAAAACATTGCCAAAGCTGGTGGAAGCAGCCGAGCTGATGGCTGGATTTGTGGCACTCGCTGGGGCTCATGTAAGACCCACTTACGCATCATGCCAGCTGGGGTGGGCTCACCAGTGCCAGCTGCCAGCCGTGGGGGCACAAAGCGCTGCCGTCCCCACCACTGGAAGCAGCCTAGGTCTCAGCATCACCAACAGGAAAGAGTTTGGCTCCAAATTCTAACCTTGTCAGCTTTTATAGAGTCACCTCAGGATCTGTCTTTTGGAGCTGATGTGACAAACACGGCCCATGCTCCCCCAGGTTAGATGACGTGGATGTGACATCTGGGCGATATGACACCCGGGCGATGTGACACCTGGACAAGCCAGTGATGTCTCACGTAGCTTTTCATCATTTTGGTTTCAGGCAGCAGAGGTCAGCATTGCCCTGCTGATGGGCAACCACGCTTCCCACCTACAGCAAACGGCAACACATCGGAAAGATCGTTTCCGATTAGTCCTTGTTTTAGTGTGACGAAACGGTCATGAATTGTGTCTTGGAGCTACAGCAACTCCTTGGGGGACAAGTGACCAAGCCACCAGCTGCACCTTCAGGGGAAGTGGCAAGGGAGGCTGAGAAGTGGTCTTGCATGTGTCATGGGTTATTCAAGGTGCCCAGGGAAGGACACCTATGATCATCTAGAGGAGCAGCAGGAGAGAGGATGATACCCCCAGCACCGCAATCATCTCCAGATACAGGCAGGTGATGGAGCCTGTGGCTCTCGGCCATGCGGGGGGTGTTCCCCAGTCCGGTTCGTACGAGGACTGTATTTTGTCTATCTATTTTGCGTCTTGTTAAGTGTCTAAGATATATTATAAACATGTGAGTGACCCAACTGTCATTGCATGTAGATAATTGTAACACTTCTAAACAATCTATTGGACAGTCTTGTTAGTCCATTAAATATTTTCTTGTTCTTTATGAGTGCAATTTGACATAATGCGGACCCAGGAGAGGAAACGGAGGTTTGAGCAGACTCTCGTGGGAACTTTTTAAGGCTTTGAAACCTTCCACAGGACAGAGTGGAGCGCAGCAGGTAAGCCTCTCTGAGTCACCTGTGCCTGCATGGGCAGTCGGTCATGGAGGGGAGCTGGACTTGCCGGGGGAGAAGAACATGAGTCCTGCTTGGGGCTGAGCTGTTGGGCAGACAAGCCTTGGTCTGAACCATGGGAAAGGGGTGGCAGCAAATCTTCATGGCCCTAAATATGTCCCTTGGTGCACTCATGCACCATGTGGTTTTTTTCACACTTCCAATCCTAAAAAATAGCTTCGTGCATTGAGCTGACATTTGGCAGGTAAGCGATGAAGACTTTTGTTGTTTGAATGTGTGATTTCTAGAATAACTGTGGAACAAATGCATCGTTTGGGGCTTTTAACACTGAAATTTGATGCTTATGCTTGTGGTCATTAAAGTTGTATGTGGTCAATAATATACAAAGATCCGCAATATTTGCAAGATACCAATATAGACCATAATAAGTAAATGCTTAATTAGATGTTAGACTTTTTCTCTTTTATCAGATTAAATTATATCTTAAAATTTCTGAACCATTTTCCTCAATAACCTGTGCCTTTAGCACAGGGCCAATGCTCTGTGAGTATAAACATGAGGCTGTGCAACCGTCCCTTTCCTGCTGCCTGTTCTGTGGCTCCAGCCCAGGGCATATTTCTCCCTCATAAACGTAGCACAACAGCACCAGGCAGACTGTAATTGCTGTCCTATGTCCCTAATACTTTTTTTCTGAGTTAGGATATTCATTTTTCTGATTAGGAGTAGTATTCATTTTGAAGCCTTTGTTTTTTCACCTACATTTTAAGTAATTCAGCCAGGCAGTTTTCAATCCATATGTTCTGCACCATGCTAATGTTATATCCTTCTCGGTGCATAATCAAAATATTACACATCACCAAGCCAGTGGCTGTAGAAATCAAATTGGTGCATGGATGGCCAAGGTACTGGCCAGCTTTTGGCCTGGCTTGAGGGAAATGGCAAAACTCAGCAGCTTCCGATCTTTCCCATTGCCCTCCAGGAGGTACAAAAGGATATAAATTTGGGCTATCCAACAAAAATAAATAATTTGAAGGCTGGATTTGGTGATGAAAAGGAGATTTAGGTGTATTGGTAACCTGATGAGCCTGGTGTTCAGCACTAGCTCTTCAATAGAAGCTCAACACGAAATTACCTCGAAAATGTGTGTGATATGACAGATGTTGTTGGGCTGCTCTAGGCAAGCTCTCTAGGGAGCTCAGCACTGAGGTCTGTTAGATGAACAAACTCTTACAGCTATTCCCTCAGCACCCCTCTGACATTTACTGTATCTTATATATTTCTGGGATTTCTTCTATTTTCCATCTCCTGCACTTGAACACAATTCAGCAAGGCAGTCCCATGAAACGCCTTCATGAGACTGCAAATGAGAAACATACCAGTGGGACAAGGAGAAACATAGAAGCTTTGGTCTCAGGATGTTTGGATGTGGTGCCACATTGAGGTGGAGAACCCACTCCTTGCACCCCGAGACTGTGATGGGAATACCCTGAACCCGGGTGTTCACTGGTCCACTCACCTCTCCACTCTGCAATCCGAGAGATGTTTCCTATTGAGTTCATAAAAGAAACGCAACGCAGAGTCCCCTGGCTGTGGAATAGATTCCATCAGTCTCAGTCCATTAGATTAAATAATCAATAGCTGTAAGTGCCATAATGCTGTCTCCTACTTCATCACGCAAGCTGAGAAGTTTCAGAAGGCCACGTGTAATTACAGGCACTCTCTCCATTAACTTTAGGAAAATTAAACAGTTGCTATTGGGGCAGCTGACAGGTTACTTCTCTCCGTAAACCTGGCGCATCCAGCTTAAACACAGCTGATCAAAGGAAGAATAAGGCATATTTTTATCGAGGCTTCTCATGGCATTATCATGTTACTACAACACCCAGCAGCTTGGTATGTGCTTCGAATGGCCCAGCTGCATCTCCCTGGCTGCAGGACAGTCCCCTTCTCTTTGTGGTACTGACCTCAGCTGCACGGGCCTGACATAGGGACACGTCCCTGTTTTTGGAAGGTTGCTAAAGATCACCCTCCTTTGTGCAGGAGCAAGAAAATCCACTAGGCATTTTGCAATAAATAACACCAAGGCAAAAAAAAGAGATAAAAAATCTCTTCTTCTCAACTTTTCTGTCTTGTTCCAGTGCTGTAGAACCTCTGTCTGGAAAAAGGTGGTGCCAAAGTTTTATATTAAACTACTTTTAAAGCCACTGTATGGTAGATAAACCTTTTAAGAGTGCTGGGGAAGTTCTTGATGTCTGAATTTTGGAGGGTCCAAACTAAGGTCAAGCCAACTCTTCCCAATACGCCAAGTCCCCTCAAAATCCTGACCATGTCGTCAGATGCAGGAGCAGCTGGAGGGGCTGGGGAAGTGCTGGGTCCTGGTGCACAAAGGAGCCCAAGCTCAGCTGCAGACACCGGGAGAGCCTTTGTTTACCCCCTCAGCAGCCCCAGCTGCCCAAACCCCTTTTCTGCCCCTTTTTGCCCACCCAGGGAGCCCAGCGGATAGCAAGATACCTGCCCCACATACAGCACTGCCGGGGCTGCCAGTGACCCCAGCATCCCTCAAGAGATGAGACCAAAACACTGACTACCTAAAACACTGGTTACAAGGTAACTATAACAACTCACAGAATCATTTACGAATATTTCAAGGATGAAAATCTGCACTGCATTTCTGCATTCTGTAAATGTTCCAGAGTTTTTGAGCAAATTATTTTTCAATCTTAATTATAGCATCATTTATTTCTTTTCAGCGGGTACAAGCAACCTCCAAATTAACAGTACATTCCTATTAATGTTCCGGTTTTGATGTGACAAAATGGTACATTCATCCCAAAATACAACTAAGCCAATGAACCAAAAAATAGGTGATTAACAGAAGTCCAATTCCTGGAATAAATCAAAGATTTGTTGTAGAGGTTCTAATCTCCCCAGCGAGTGTCTTAATCCCTGGTTTATACGCTCCTCCGCAGTGTGTTTCTTTCTGCTGAACGCTTTCATTTTTTGCACAACAGCAAAACAAAAGGCAATTAAGTCCCCGTGGAACAAACCCAAATGTTTCACAAAATGAAATTCTTGTTTTCTGGCTAGCTTTAAGGTCATTTACTTTGGGAGGAGGCTGCTGTACTTCCATCTGCAGCAAGATGCCCCCGAGGGCTTCAGTGCTGCAGTACCACTGAAAGAAGGATGCTTGGTGGTCTGTAACCATCCCTGTCCCCAAATCCTGGGTGGTCTGGGACTATCCCCATCCCCCAAAACCCGTCTGTTCTAAGGCATCAACGAAAACATGGTGAAAGTGGATAATCACAACTGGACCGTGTTAGTGGCTCAGGTGGACACTGAGATCCCCCCTCAAAATTGGTGTTTTCATCCTGTGGGTGTCCAAACCCAATCTTACCTTGTCTTGTTACCTGACTTGATGGATTCCTTCCATCAGGAAAGATAAATACAAATTTTTCTGCATTTTTCCCTTTACGCTGCAGCTGCCCATCACGGAGGGCAGCCTGTGGGTTATGCAAAGCCCGGGTGCAAACTTCACAGGGGTCCATCCCCTGCCCAGCCACCCCCAGCCCAGGGAATGCAGAGTCACCCCAAGCTCTTCCCTGCCTCAGTTAGTGTCTGCAACTGTTTGTGCTGCAGCTGAAGCTTTTCTCCTAATTACTAGGAAACAGCAAGGAGAAGGCTGTGAGAAGCTACCGCTAGCTGAAGTGTGTGAAAATGGACCAGTGCTTGGGTGTTATTTAATATTCCCCCTCAGCCACTGGTCACTGTGGGGCTCCCCAAGCCCCAGCTCGCATTTCCAGGCATCAGTGGATTCCCAGCCCTCATGGACCTTGACCTGTGGACTTACCTAGTAACTGATCACAGCATGTATGCAAACAGCCCTGCCCTTACACCTGTCTCCTATTTCCTTTTACTTTCATCACTATTCTCAGATTTGCTTTTTTTCAGTTCCTTTGATGATACAACAGAGACAACTCATTTCGCCTGAAGCTAGCAACCGTACCTTGGAAGTGAGGGGATGCTCCCAGGTCAGTTAGGGTCAATTGGAGTATTTTACATTTATATCCTGAAGACAGGAGCTGGAGAAATACCACCTGTAGCAGTTTAAGCCGTGCAGATGTCTTTCAGCTTTAATCATAGCAACACCTGGAACCCCACAAACCTCTTCTGCCACCTGTGCAACAAGGTGAGGGGACAAAAGGAGAATTGTCCCTATTGTACAGAAGCACAGACAAAGGAGGTGGCCTTGGGTGATGCTGGGGTGAGGCTGGAAGTCTCCTGGCTTTGTCTTAACCCTTACCTGTCACATTACCCTTTCTGTGGGGTGTGCTTTGGTTTTAATTTCTTCTGGTGAATTTTCAGCTTTGGCTCATTATTAGCCAGTTTGTTTGTTTGGGTTTTTTTTGGAGGGGTGGTGGCATTGATTTTTTGTTGTTGTTTGTTTGTTTGTTTTTTTGTTAGCCCATTGCAGCTGGGAGGGGATAGCGGTGGCCATTCTCATGCCCCTTTTTATAAAACATATCCCTAACTTGTTCCCTCTTTCCCTCTACCGCACCAGCCACGGACATGGATTCTGTTCTGTGTCGCTCAGTCTGCTTTGTACACTCTTTAGGAAAACTTAGGTAGGGGAGGAATAAACTCTGATCCCAGCTGGGTTAGGGGGCTACTGGGAAAGCTGCTACCTCTACATCCAGTCAGAAGAGGAGAGACCCACAAGAGCCACCCCTATGCCCCATTCCTGAGGGTGGGACGTGCACTGGGGAAAAAGTTGTAGTAGGTGGAGAAAATGCCAGGTATTCTGTGCATGCTGGTGTCAGTGTGACTAACACTTCATGCTCTGCTTTAAATTTGGTAATTGACTGACAGGGTTGGACTTGTAGGCACCCCCAAAATAGCAGCATCCTTTGTGGAGCTTGTGCCCGAGTGCTGATGCAGCTCTGATCCAGATGGGATGTTGTGCGTAAGAGAAAGTGGTTGGGACAGGCTGTCAGAGCAGGGTGTCTTGTTTGCAGGCTGAAATAGTGGGGAAAAAAATTAAAAGAGTAATCCCCAGCTGCCTTAATGATTTTTGCATGTTTCCACATTTTTATTCACCTGTGGCTGTGCAGATGTTTGCCTCTGGAAAGCCAGAGTTGAATGACTTTTGCATTTTCATGGCTGGAGGCTGAAGCTTTAACCCCGTGTTACTGGGTAGCATCCCACAGCTGGGGGGTACAAGCACAGGCCAGGTCTCCCTCCTCTGGGCATGGTTAGTAAAATCCATTAACTGTAGCAAGATGATGTATTTTTTCATCTGTCTTTGCCATAACTGCTACACTTTAATGAAATTCAGTTTGCTTTGCATCTTCTTGTTCCATACCTATCCTTCCACATCCTAACCTGAAAGATATTCCCTGCTGCCCTCCCCTGCTCTTCCCAGTCCCCCCAGGATCTGGATGTGGCTGCCACAGGGCAACAAACATCCATAGCGTGACAAGGAGGGGAACTCCTATCACTGAAATCAGGACCAAACCCTGAAGTCATTCTTTTGTCACCATTAACTTCACCAGGGGTTTGTCAGAGCAGAGACAAAATCAAACCCAAGTAAAACATAGAACATGACCTGCAGAGCAGGCTCACCTGAGAGTAGAGATTGCAAAGAGGATTCCTGCTCAATAAAAGCATGAATGCACGTCTGTATAAAGAAACTCAGAGGCTTTTGTCCGTGGGAAGATGAGAAGTGAATAGGGATCAAAATAACAAGATGGCAATGTAGCTTTCTAATAAAACCCTGATACCTTCAGAGTAGCGAATCCCGGGTTTATTTAATCTGGAAAATAGCTGGGAGTTTAAATAACTTGCAATATAAAGCCTGCACAAAGGAGAGAGTGGGCAGGCTGAGTCAGGTGTGTTGGTATCTTGCAGGAGGATATGATGCTTGAAAGAAGCAGTGACACATGGAAACTGCCTACAATGGCATCGGCTGGATTGAGGCGAGAGATAGAAAAGGTATTAAAAAAAAAACCATTATTAGATGCAACAGTTGCAGGCCTGCAGGGCAGAAAGGGAAGGGAGAGCAGGAAGCGTTGCAATAGATAAGGAGGGTGAGCGAAAAGGTGAGGATGCTGCGCCGGGAATGGCAATTGCTTGCGCTGTGACAGGGGAAGGAGCTCAAAGGATGGAATCGGGGACCACAGGTGGCTGTGGGCAGCACCAAGCTGCCTCCTTCCAGGTCCACCCCACTGCCAGCGACAGTCTGGCATCCCTCTCAGCCCCCTTATCCCACTCATCACCTTCCAAAAAATTCCTCTTCAGGAAAAATTCTTCATGTCTGGCTTCAGTGCAAATAAATATGCCTTCAGTTTAAGGCTTGAGGAAACAACTGTCATTCCTTTGGGAATGAATTTTAACAGGGGGCAGGGCAATCCACAGTACTTATACTTGTAGGAAAGTTTTAAGATGGCCTTTTCGGCATCCCTTGCTAAAACACGAGTGTAGTCTGCAGGGAGGAGTTTTCCAGTCAAAGCTCCTCTTGGCTCCAAATGAAGTTATAACAAAAAAAAAAAAAAAAGTCAGTACTATCCATGAAAAGCTCTTGTGCTCTTTCACTTGAGCAATGTTACAGTTCTATGTCAGGGGCTTTTGTGTGATCCATGTACCTAGCACCGATAAGTGCTGGCAAGGAAGCAGTGGTTTTGTGCTGATATTTCCCTATCAAATTCCACATTTGGAATTTGAGACCATCTCACTTTCCACCCTGAATAGCAGCATCCCACATTCTGCTGCACATGACAGTAGTTGGTCATAACATCTGCCACTTAAAGAAAAAAAAAGTGAGATCATGCCCAGTTGCAGTTTGTTTTGCAGTTAGGAGCTGCACAGTGCCATCAAAACTTCCTCTGCTGGGGTGGGTGTGCTGAAAACTGAGGGCTGGAGAGGTGGAGGTCATGCAGCGAGCAGCCCTCTGTGTCCATGCCCTGATGCTTGCAGGAGTATTTGATCTTTGTTTTCCTTATTTCTCTGCCTTTGACCCACTGTTAAGCCTGGGAGAAGAGGAACTGAAATAGCAACAGCGTGGCTGAGCCTCTCCTCCTGTCGAGGCCAGGGGCTCTGGGGCCACGCCATTCCCTTGAGAAAGTTTGGTGTTGCTGAGCTGGCTTCCTACGCAGGCTGTCCAGATACTTGCTGGCCTGCTGCTAGCAAACCTATTTTCATCAGTGACCTGTGAGAACATCACATCATTGTGATGGAGGACAAAGTACTTGGTGGTTGGAAGAAGAAAAGAGAGTAGAAGGCGAAGGCAAGCGGCCGGTATGGAGAGGTTGGGCTTGCTGGGTGTGAAGCCCCATGTTCAGGACACCCTTCTCTGTAGCAGGAAGCAGCCACTTTTCAAAAAGACGTATGGACCATGTTAGATGCTTAGTATGTAGAGGTTGCCACTGTTATTTAATGCCCAAAGTGGTGCACAGGCTCCGGGTTGTATGGACCCTGGGTGGGGATGCCACCCCTGTGAGGTACTGACAGCTACCATCTGGACCAGGAGCCCATGGGCTGAAAGATGATAAACCAGATTTTGCCAAAAGGATGCTCTTTCCCAGGTCAGGGCAGTTTAAACACTGGGGGTTGGCATGGATGACGGCTTACAAACATCTGAAGTGCTCCTAATACATGGTTTTACAGTCGTCTTAATGCAAAGATTTCTGACTAGGAGAGCCGTATGCCACTCCTGCCATCAGAGGGGAGCAAGTGTGTCTAAGCCCTTTCCAAGCTTATCACAAGTTCCCACAGGAAGAGATACGAGCGGCACAAAAATATTACACTTCAAGCAGAGAGATTTAGGAGGCATGTGAGCCACGCCGAGGAGCTGCAAGCGGAATATTCAGTTGTCAAAATAATGCTGTGACGGCAGCTGTGGCGCTCCCTGCATTAACATGTCAGAGCTGGAGTGACAGGGATGTCAGCGCCATGTGCTCTGGGGGGTGATGGCTTCCCAAACAAGGGCCGAGAAGAAAGCCTTTCTAATTTTGGTTGGTTGCTTTTCAAATGCAGCTTGTTCAGCTCCTCTTCATCACACGAGCTCATTAGGGAACAGCTAGAGGAGGAGGTGCAGGGAAATTAATAATGTGCCAATTGCAAGTGGGTATTGTGTAGGTGCTGGAAAGACAGTGATCTTCTGAGCTGGGAATATTTATTTCAAAATAAACAACAGGCTATTTCTGTTGCAACTGGAAATTATTTAAAACAGGAGCAGGTACTAAGAGCTGTATGAATTCTGTATTACTTCATGCCTTTATCATCAAGGTGCAGCCTAATAAAGTAGGTCTGAAGCTCCACCAAGTACCAGGGGCAGTCTCTGGAAAAAAAAGTCTGAGATGGTATTTGTCATTTGTAGGTAGTTGGGTATTTCTGCTAGTTCTGTCCTCATATCACTGCATCTTGAAAAGAGAAAATAATTCCTCCCATATAGGGGTAAAAAGCTCTAAAAATTGCTTTTTTATAATGAGTGAGTGTTGCCTGCTAAAATCCATACCTGCGTAGAAAACCTAAATCAACAGCAAAAGTGGCAAAGAAGAACACCCATCTCCTCTCCCCTGGCACAATCCTGCTTTCCCGTGACATCGATAACCTCAGCCAGGTCTTTGCTGAGTCCTTCACGCTTCTCCAGCACAGAAACTAGTTTCTTGGCAGAGACTGAAGTCCCCAGGAAAAAGCGAGCTGCAGGCGGCCCAGGGACAGCGGGAGGCTGGGGCTCTCGTGTCTGGTCCTCGTGGCTGTGCAGGACGAGAGCTGTGCACGCCGGGTCACTGCACGCAGCATCGCTTTCTGCCAGCTCTCTCTGGTAGGGGTACCAGGAGGTGGAGGTGGTCACCATCCTTCACCACCTCCAAAGCCAGGCGCAATAATGACGTCCCTTACCCCCATTTTTGGAGCTTGAATTTCTTTCTGAGATTAATTTAATTGAGAATTTCAGTTTCAAATTACCAACTGAGATACTCTATTTTTTTTTAATTTTTTTTTTTTCAGTCTGGGAGTTGAGCACTGATTTGTTTCATTAATTACAAACCAGAAGTTTGGAGTGGTGCATAATGAGATACTTCACAAACAGTTTTTGAGTCAATTAACTTCAGCGAGGGGGGAAAAGCAAAATTATTTTAACAAAGGCAAACATTTGTAAAAATGACAATCCGTTCCTGAGAAATACTTGGGAAGATGAAACATGTTTGTTGAATAAATAATTCTCAGTGGCCAGCTTCAGGTTTGGCCTGTTGCAGTCACTCAATGTATGACAATGACAGAAAGTGAAAATACAGGCAGGCATCAGTTACTTTTTGCTATTTGAGGGTGGGGAGTGCCTGGGGGGGTGCAGCAGTCATGTTTTTGGAGGCTGGCCTTGGGGCTGGCCTCTCTCCCCCTTGAAGGGATGTCTGCACCCGTGGCCGTATGTGTGTGCATGCAAAGCTTTGGAAATTTCCATTTTAATAACAGCAACCTTGGAGGAGTGTGAGCAATAACCTGTCCTCTCTTTGGCACTGACAGTTCCCTTGTCCTGTAAAATGAGATTTTGCTACCCCAGCACAAGGATCTCATTATCAACTCCAGCTTACATTGGCGTGCTTTATTAGAAGACAGCAGAAATAATTCTTTAGATATTAAGCAACGTCTAGCTTCTGCTTTCATCAGGCTGGCTGAGGTGATTAAATCAGATCCAGAGGTAAGCCCAGCAAACTCTGGGCTCAGATATTTGGTCCATCTACAGATGCTTTGAAACATGGTGACAGAATAGAAATCAAGTCTTTCCTTCCCAGCCCTTCCACTCCTGCTGCCTCTTGAAAATCCCGTTTCATAGATCTGACCAACATACTTTGGACTCTCGGGTTTTACGAATGTGGGGGGACATTACACGCGGATCTGTTCCCTGCCAGTTCCCAAGCTTGATTTGCTCAGTTGAGACTGCAGGCTGTGGTCCCTGTTCCAGAGGGACAGGTCTTAGCCCAGGTGAGGGCCACCGCAGCCATGCACGTGACTGATGGGCTATTCCACTGCTGACATCCCTTCCAAGGTAAAATCAGCTTTACGCAGCTTCACGCCTGTAATCACCTGTCTTCACGTGGGACGAGCAGCCAGCCCCGATGTCCTGCCTGTGCCCATCTTTTTTGTTAACTGAGATAGCGCTTTTCATCTCTGAAGGCATCAATTGATTAACCAGTTATCACGGCTCTACTAAATTTTCAGCGGATACTTTGCTGCTGCTGTTCCCACATCTGCCACGGGACAGATGAGGCTGTTGGAGCTGGTGGATCAGCACAGCCCAGGGAAAACCCTGCGTTGGTGCTGGGCACGGCTGGTGGCCACCCTGGGAGCATGTGGCAGGGCACGTTCCCCTGCACCTTTCCTGCTCCAGCCAGAGCTGGCTCCCAGCATCGCTGGGAGAAGAAATTATGATGATTCATTTGGGCCAGGACTGTAACATTTAACTCCTTCCTTCTCCTTCCCAGAGTGTAAATTTTCAGCCAAACCCCAGGCAGATGTAGTGCAGAGAAGGAAATAATCTGCAGATGTTGAGTGTTCCCAGCTCTCACCTCCTCGAAGAGGTCAGTGACAACTCCTTGGGTCCTGGCCAGGTTTCTGGTTGGACTCCTCCTACTCACAACTTTGTGTTTTAATATTACACCACGTCACTGTTGGCCAAGTATCTACAGAGTTGTGAATTGTCCCCTGAGCTGTTATGACAGGGAGATGCTTAAGGCACAATAACTATCCCAAATACTGACCCCCTCAAGGCTCGTGGGATCCCCTTTCAATAACTCAGCCTCCCACCGTCTCGGATAGTGCTGTATATAGGAGGATGCATGGTATGGATGGATGGTGAAATGGCGCAGGGAGGGGATTTTTCTTTTCTAAATGTTGATGTTAAACTGTGTAATACAACATTAATGGACAAACCCTGCGCTGGGCAGCTCTGAGCCCACATTGAACTGTCATGGCTGGCAACGTGTCTCCAGGGGAAATTAAAGAAGTAAATTAAAGGTAACATCTTTTATTTTCATAAAGCACTTAAAAACACTAGATGTAGATAACTTTTATTCTTGGTTCTTCAAACTTAAGCTTTCATGTTAAATGTTAAATAGCACCTGGAAAACTAATTTTTAGTGGATTGCAGAGGGAGGAAAGCATGGGCCAGATACACTGAGTTTATTTTCTTTTGCCCAACTTGCACAGCTCTGGTGCTGCCAATTAATCCGGGTTTCCAGAACTACAAAGAAAACCAGGAAAACACCACTGACCTTGCTGTTCAGCTATGTTTGCACAGCAGTACTTATCGCTGGTACAGAGCCGGGACAGGACTTTGCACAGCATTGCAGCAGGGTTTGCACCCACAGCCACGGCTGCAGAATGTCCCATTCGCTGGGACACTACAAGCCAAGAGAAGCTGGCTGGGTTTGTAGCTGTCTGATGGAGTAGTTGGGGTTTCATTTTCCTTAAAAAAAAGCACCTCTTGAAAATAAAGTTGTGATTTTTGGTTTGAAACAGCAAAACAGTTGTGAGGCTGCTCGTCCTTCCTGTGTGGCATCCCTCTGCTGAGGGAGCAGCAGAAGGTACCCAAACACCGCAGCTCTCGGCTTGCTCCTTGGTGGAGGGTTTGTATCTCCTTCCCTGCAAGTGGTTTGGACACAGTGCTGTGTATGGAGAGAGAACAAAATGCAGCGGGTGTTGCCTTCCCACGCAGCCATCGTTGTAGATGACCAAGTTTAACTGTTGATACAAAATCTTTGTTTCGGTAAGCTTTCAGCTAAATGTCAAACCACAGACATTCTTCCTGTAACCGTGCCTTTGAAAGCATGATTGTTAATATAAGTAGTGTTATTTTATATGACTTTTGGAATGTGAACACTTCATTTCTCCATGAACAGTTCACTTCTCCAAGTCCAGAAGGAAAACTTCTTCATTTAACTTAAAAATATTCCTTCTCACTAAACATGAAGGAACAATGAATAATTTGAGACACATACAGGGCAAATATTTTCTCAATGCTCTGAACCCCAAAACACAGTGTGATAGCAGACATGGGTCAATGCTTTTTTTCTGCACTTGTGTTCCCTGGGATAGAACTGCTCTTAACAGGAGCTGTGGAGGGTGCACACAATTTGGAAAAATCTTCCCGTTGCTTAAGCCCTGGAAAGTAAGGGATAAGCAAAGTCTCAGCTGCTGGCACGAAAACGAACTGAAAAGCAAAAAGTAATCTACAAGCGTAGGCTTCTATAGGGTTTAACCTGCCACCGCTGCCTCCGCAGGCAGCTGCAGCCGCACGAGCTTGTGTCTCTGCTCCTTCCTCCAGCAGCAAAATCTCTGCGCAGCCACATCGCGGCCCCGGGGGTGGGGCAGCGCCAGCGGGGAAGGCGGCCAGCGGGGAGCGTGTCCCAGCACCGCAGCGGCATCGCCCCATGGGAGCCCGCAACCCGAGAGGCACCGACCGCTCGCAGGTACGTACAGTGAGTACGGCGAGGATGGGTGCAGGCGAGGCAAGCCCAGTGTAACAGATCGCACTGAACTCCAAGCGGGAGCCTTGGTTTGCTGGCGTTCAGCGATGAGACGTAGTCCTGTGCTAATAAACCCAAACTCCCGCTGCAGATAGTTTACAGCTGAGGGCACGCTGACTTTGTTTTCTGCCTTCACAGGGAAGGTTTCAAGGGTTTTACGGTAAGTTTAGAGCAGCTTTAATTCTTCTAGTGCTGGCGCAAAGCAGGGGTGGATCAGGCAACTGCAGCGTGAACACAGAGTCCATTTTTGAAACTCCTCGATATTTTTAGGGAGCTATATATAAATTCGGATTATCACAGAAGGGGACATGCGCAAGTGAACATTGTTATGCAAAAGTTTCTATCAGCCTGACTCAGAAAAAATCCCTTTCTTCCTTCTCTTTACTCATTTTTAAAGTTAACTGGCTGTAACTCAAACGGCAAAAAACCATAATGAAATAAATGGGGAGAAATTCAAACGGCCAAAAGCATAATGAAACAAATGAGGCAAATTCCTTGAACTGCACCTAACACGAAAACAAATCTCAGCTGCTCACTAGAGACCACTGAGCAGGGGATGTCGGCAAATTAAATCACAGGAAGTAGAGGGAGGCATAGAAAAAAAGGTTCATTGTCTAAATCTCCTCTCATTAACTGCAAAATATTTTTTCAGGACTGAAGGTAGTAAAATGTTTTAGTGGCAAATAGCAAAACCTCTTTATGTGCTGAAAGTAAAAAAGGAGTTGAGCAGAGGAATGGGTAAACAGGGAATATACCACTTTATTTTCAGGGTGCGTTAGTGGTGAGCAGTTTTCACCTGAGGTACATCCAGGTGTTTGCCCTGTCTGGTAAAATTTGTACTTGGTTTCCCCAGGTTAATTCAGATTTTGCTGGGGACTTGAGTGCTGGTCATCTGGGAAAAGCATACCTGAGGACTCATGCATGGTGGCTGAGCCAGGTGGATGGCATGGGCAGCAGATACCACCCTGCCAACCTGAGCTGTGGTCCTCCACCTAATAGTCAATCCAGCTGCAATTTGTCAGTCTGTCTGTCTAACGCATGGCCAGATTGCCTCTCTTATCTGACACCACCAGGCTCACTGAGGCAGGCGGCTGGTGGAGGCTGTCACCTTCCCGTGATGCTCTGACCAGCCCCCGTGGGCATCTGGGACGTAGCCAAGTCTTGAAAGCTCTCCCATCTACTTGTTACCAGGCCCTTTTCATCATCATTGTTGTTCAACATAGGTGGTTTTGCTGGTTTTTCCCTTGAAAACATCCTTGCTGTCTGAGAGGGAGGGGCAGGGGGAGCGCACCAAAAGCCAGGTCTACATTGGCGATGATATGGGTGGAAAATCATACTTTAGGTGCTGCTCCAAAAGTTGATGCTGGTCTTTGGGGTTGCCTCAAGGATAGCAATAAACAGGCATTGCTAATTGACCTAATGGCTCTGGCAGCAGCATGTGCTGGAGGAGGCACATCACCCCAGCCTTCACTACGCAAACCTTTGGGATGTGTAGAGATGGGATGCAAAACCAAAACATTCCACAAGTTGGACGTTATCTTTGGCATGAGCAGCAAAGGCAGGCAGGCAAAGCCAAGCAGCTCACATTATTGTTGAAAAAGAAGTAGTAGAAGGAGGAGGAGCTGGGGAACAGCAGCTGCTCAGCATGACAGCTGTCGCTAGAAATCATCCTTTGAAAAGGAGTGAGCACCAGAAAGAGAACTTGTGCCAAGCCCATCTTTGTGCTGGAGGCGTGACCATCCCAGCGTACAGGGAAAACTAGTTGCACAGTTAGAAAAGTTATCAGCAGTTCATTGCCAGAGAGGGAAGCAACGGCAAGTATGAACCTCAGCTTGTTACTTATTTGTGTTTCTATTAATGATTTGGGGGAGGGATGAGACTGTTGTTGTTCACTGTGGACCTCAGCGGGTGGGAGGCTTTTGCTCTTGGCTGCTGCACTTCAACAACACCAGGGCTTGGCTGGACACCGTCCAAAGAGAGCAATACAAATAACAAGAGCTGTCTGGGACATAACCTCTGTGGGAAAGTCAGATCTCATGGTAAGAGATGAAGTGTGGTCCTTGAGCCATGAGAAGGAAGAGGACCTCTTTCTCCTTGTCAGTTAGGACAGGAAGTGATGGGCTTAAACTGCAATTTAAGAGGGGATGGACATGTCTTTGTGCAGATTTCAAGGTACAGCCCGGTGTTTCCCAGTAGCATGCTCTGCTTCCATGCTTCTGACTCTTTATAAACCAGGTTTATTACAACATCCATTCCGGTAACTCACGTGGCTTTCATGAATTAAATAGTTTGCCCCTGGGAATCATACCATTATCTTCAGAGGAACTAGAAAAATAAGGAGTGCATTTATAAGGTTTTTATTGTTTTCACCCCACCATCAGCATTCCCTTTAAGAACATCAAAAGATTAAAAAAAACAGATAGAGACATCTGCCAGCATCTCTGGAGATGAGTGTTGCACTTTCTTCTCATCCACACCAAGTTTTTGGAGCCTCTCCATGCCTTCAAGAAATAGGGAAATTTTTCTTTTATTTAAGAAATGTCTAAAGACCCTTTTACTGGGTTTTAACAGAGCCCTGTGTCAGCACAGTTAAAAAGTGCTGGCATTTCCTCTGCACAGATTAAAGATGATATATTACCCTTTGCGGCTTCTATCGCAAAATTGCATAACACTTTTTCAAGTGCTCTAAGGTGCAGCAGCAGGGTCAAGGGCGTGGAGCACATTCCATGTGCGTGCTGGTTACCTCTCCGGCATTTGTTATTCCTTCTCCAGATCTGAAAGAAGAGCTGCAGGGAGCAACCTGTCCCCTCCTGCACCCTTCCGACCCTGCCATGGCATCGCCCATGAGGAGCCTGCTCACCGACCCCGCCAGATACCTCCAGTCTTTCCGCCTCTTCCTGGCGAATTCGACGGAGCACCAGAGCATGCAGGAGTTCATGGAGAGGCAGCTGCCGGCTGTCATAGCCAGGTAATGCGGCGGTGGCCACATTGAGCCAAAGGACAGCCTGGTGGCACCCTCCCACGGCACTGACGGGCTCGGCGGGGCTTGGGGCTGCCTGCGAGAGGCAGGTTGCTGTTCCCCGCTGGCTGCCCTGTCTGTGGGTCTGTGACAGGGCTTGGCTGGGGATTTCGTTTACACACGTGGCTGAACGGCCGCTCTTCGAGACAGAAGTAAATAATGCTCCTGCTTTGCCTGCTGCTGTGTGCTTTTTGCTTTGCAGTCTGGCTTGGCAGCAGGCAGCTGAGGTCAAATCCTGGCTCTGGGGAGGCTCTTCTCTCTGCCCAGGGTCTTTTGGCTCTGCCAAAGCCTCACTAAAGGATTTTAAGTACATTCCTCCCCATTTTGCAAAATGCAAAACTTCTACAAATAATTTTTAAACTGCTTGTCCAGGGAGGTCTCTGGTCTTTGAAGCATGGACATGGAGAAGGCATGGACCAGCTTCTGCTTGTGTGAACTCCTAATAAAAGCAGAACTCCTCTGAAAATTGCCAAAATAACTGGAAATTGGGAATCTCCAAAGAGCAGAGTTCTGAATGTGATCCCGCCTGCCCGTTCATAGGCACGTCTGTACATGTGCACGTTGCATTTGGTTTTGTCCTGCAGATTTTAGTCTTCATGAGATCTGCAATACTTCATAGATGGATGTAACCCTCTCTACTGGGTAACTTTCCTAAAATGTATAAATAATGTTTTTCAGTATTGGAAATGGGAAGTCTACAATCAATGTTCTAAGCGTTGGTGGTGGAGCAGGTATGCTATGGACGTCAGTATTGGTATGCTTTTACTTTTGTTTTTGAAGAATAGAGGATTACAAATTGCAGAAAGGAGTAGAGTGGAAAATAAGACTTTTCTTGAAAACTCAGCTCCAGGGGACAGATGGCTGTGTGGCCACGACATCTGAAAGACCTTGTGCCTCCCCACCCTGATTCTTGTATGTCCTCCATGAGAAACCTCCTGTAGCATCACTCCTCAAGGCAGAGAGAGGCTTGAACTGCCTCATAGTGCTTCCATCCAGAAAAAGTGCCATAATGTCTTTGATTCCTCAGAGCATTAAATTTGTACTTGCCTTGCAATTAGTCTCTCCCTGTAACTCCCCTTCACTGCTGCCTCCTGCCCTGTTACGTGCCAGCCTTGGCTGCCCTCTGTTTTCCCTGTACGTACTTGCTGACCACTGCAAATGCACAAGCCCCTCCTGGACCTACTGTCACCCAAAACACCGGAGCTGAACACAGGCTCCAGAAGAAATCCAGAAGAAATCAGTAGAAATAAGTCTCTTATCTGAAGTTCACGGGGTGGAAAAACAATACCAATAACATCAAGTGGCTTCTTCTTATTAAGTTCTTGCTTAAGGTCCCTCATAATTACAGCCTAAGTTTTCTAATTCTGCTCTGCCCATTAAGTCATCAAACTTAAATTTTGTTAGAATAGTTGATTTAGTTTAAATGCTTCAATCATACCATCTCCAAAGACTAATTGTCAATCTTTTCTAATAAGTAAAAATAATTATATGTAAATTATGGGTATTAGTTATAAAGCAGACAGTGTGACAGCGTAGCAACATTGCTCTCCAAACAAGAGAAACCATTCTTCTGACAAAAAAAAAAAAAGTTGTTTTTTGTTTTTAACAGGAACACTTTACTTAACTCCCTGACCAGGGACACTCCAGCTTAGCATGATGGATGTTCCATCAATAACGTGCAGGCAAAACTCATTTTGTGATGTAAAAGAAAACCTTCCACCACTAAAACCCTTCTCCTCGCTGGCCTATTCCCACTGTTGGTCCTTGGGGGGGTCGGCAGGGACCACACTCCCAGATCCCCCCAGCTAACCCTGCCTGGTGTCAGAGGCCAGGGATGGAGCTGCTGCCCTGGCCCCATCTGCCCGGTGCTTTGCACGGAGGGAGCATGGCAGGAAAGCATTTCCTTTCCACTTTTTCACCTCAAGAGACAAGCAAACCATTTAATGTAGCATCATATCCCATTACACCCGCCCATCCACGGCGTCTGCCTTTGCCTACAGCCTCTGCTTTATTAAGTTCACACTCCAGCGCGCAGCACTCTGTACCTTTAAAACCCATAAAAGTCATCAATGCTGCTATAAAGTCGCAACTGCGCTATAAACTATCCCGTTACGCAAAATGTTTAATTAGAAACTTAATGGTGAACATAGTGGTAGCCTTTAAAAGGTAATTGTGTTGGAGAGTTTAAATAATTCGGATAGCCTAATTGCCAAATTGTTGATAATGGAAGCTGCCACAGCTTTGACTGTAAAATGCCTCAGAACACTTGTTTGCATATAAAAGAGCTAACTGAAGTCAATTAAGGCTGTGGATTAAATTATGAATCAAAGGGGTGGGTTTTCTGGTTAAAAACCATACAAGGGTGGTTTGGCCACAGAAGAGTGGAAGGGAATATATTAACATATCCACATATGGAAATGCGAAATTCAAATTATTTTTTTTATCAGGTCCTGCACAGCCTTTTCAAAGGGCTAATCCATTCTACAGAAAGCTAGTAAAGCAACCAAAAATATTGTGGTAGTTCACTAAAAATGCTGTGTTCCCAGATTTTACCACAGCAGCCTGCAGACGACTGCCTTTGCTCTGATTTTTCAACAAAATCCGGGGTTTGCAGTGAAAGCAAAGCTGCAGCTATTTCTGCTCCTTCAGAAATTCCATTTCTCTCCCTGAAAGAACGTGCTTGCACAGATGCCGTGTAAATTTTTTTCATTTGCAGGGAATTCTATAATGTGGAGTTTTGTTCAAGTGCAAGTACATCTTCCAGGACAAAGCTCGATATTCGTCTGTAACGTGACCCCAGGTCTATTATTCACCACAGTTACACTCTGCTGCACTCTTTCTACCTTAATTTATTCTTCTTTTATTTTTTCCACCAAAAATTTATTCAAACACAATAAGCAGAAGTGAGCCCTAAGAAACTTAAGCGAGGCAGCACGATATTGTCCCTGGACCCATGCCCCAGTCAAAGCACCATCTCCGAGCTTGCTATATTGTGGATGGGGAAAGGCGGCCAAGAGCGCTGGCAGCTCTGTTTAAATTTTGAAATGTTGGATCAATTGGTACAGGGGTTAGGTAAACATAAATGGTATGTGCACTATTCACTGTGCTTATGGAAAAAGTCACAGGACACTGAAGACAAACAGACATGAATGTTGTTTCTGATTCCAGTGTAAACACAAATTCTCTCCTTCCTCACTCACATGGCCTGGTAACCAGTGAGACGCTTGGCTGCTAATGCTCTTACTGACTCCTCCGAAATCCTGCCAGGTTCGCTGGTGACTAGGGACCGTCAGGACTGGCACCGTCAGAGTCATTTATGATCTTCCCCGGTATGTTAGGCCATGTCCAGTAAATATGAGGTCAAGCCACACGCATGACTGTGTCTGGTTTTCCCTTGGCACTGATGGTGGTGATCAGAGAGGAGGAATGAAGAGAATTGGGACTGATATTTAATTTTTTTCTCAAATCCTAGAGCTAAACCCCCAGTGGCAATACACTGGGAATACAAAGCAGCTCCATGCACCTGTGCAGTACATTCTCTGTATGTGAATGGCAGGCATCGATCTTCAAAACTGAGGCTGTGATGGAGGTGGAGACAGTGTTTGCCTGAGCTTTGCTTTCATCTTGTATCTCATGTTGCCTGCTTCCCTAGGTGAGATTGACCTGCTGATCCTCTCCAAAGTACAAGCCAGATATCCAGGGGTCACCATCAACAACGATGTGATAGAGCCAAGTGCTGACCAAATCTTGAAGTACAAAGGTATTGTTACGTTAAATAAATTAAACTTACATTATGTATGCTAAATGCATTAAAAAGAGTTGAATGCTGGATGACCCCATGTTCAAATGCTTCCTTGTCAGAACTGGTTCTTAAAAGTTAAAAAAAGTCACTGTTTTCTGCTTTTTTTAGCCATCATTGCTTTTCAATGGTGTTCAGTCTCTCATTAAAATCTTAGTTTCTCTCACTGCGAAGAATTCTGTGGCAAACACTTGGGACTAGACAGACTCTGAAAGCTGAGCAAGGTGGGAACTAGTGGGTGATTGTATGGGAATAGAGTAAAATCCCCACATTTCAGAGAGAAAGGTTTTCTCCTTCAGCTTGCACTGAATCAGGATCCTTCCTCAACTTTGAAGGGAAAATTTTAGTGTCCCATGGTGATTCTCACATATCTTAAAAATGATTTCCAAACAACAAATAGCTAAACCTCACAGTGTTGCCCTAAATTAATTACCATCCTTTGAATATGAAAACATGGGAAGGAAAGTAAGATGGATAGGAAAGACTTTTGCTGTGTGCTCCGTGGCTTGGAGCTTGTTTCCTTTCACCAACCCAAAGGTCTGAGCAACATTTATGAAGGAAATTCAAGCATTTTCCAGTGAGGACTGAACGTTAGCAGGGGTGCTGTGGTCAAATTGCCCTACAACGCAAGCATTAAATAGTAATCTGCAGTGTGATTATCACTGGATTAACACCCACCAGGCTTTACCATAGCAGGTAATTATGGTCTTGTGTGGAGGTGACACCAGCTATCCGGTACAGGCTGTGAGCAGCCGCGGGCAGAGCACACCTTGCCAGAAAGCGGCTGCTGAATGGACATGGCAGCAGTGAATGAACCTCAGCAGCAGTCTGTCTTGTTGGAGATGCTCCAAACCATAGTAAATACCAGACTGCAAAACCACACTGTATATCTCCAACTCTTACTCTTGCTTAAGTCCTTAAAAATTAAGCATTCCTAGGATGAAGCAACTTGTGCAAGTCTAAGAAAAAAAATAATAACAGTAACAACTCCTTTCTCCCTGCAGTGGGGGAGTTCAGAGTCACTGGAAGCACCAAAGGCTCCCAGGAAACACATCATTTTTTAATATCACAGAATCACAGAATGGTTTGGGTTGGAAGGGACGCCAGAAATCACCGAGTTCCAACCCTCAGCCATGGGCAGGGACACCTCCCACTAGCCCAGGTTGCTCAAAGGCTCTTCCAGCCTGGCCTTGAACCCCTCCAGGGATGGGGCATCCACAGCTCCTCTGGGCAACCAGTGTCTCACCACCCTCACAGGAAAAAAATTTCTTCCTAATATTTAGTCTAAATCTGTATCACATGGGCCTGATCTTTGAAAAGATGGCTTGTGCAAAATCCCAGGAGCTTTTACATTGCTCCAAGCTAAGACAGTGAAGGAAGGGCAACAGAGCATCTGCTCTGTTTATGGCAGTTTGGGCATTTGCAGTTCTGTCCTGTGTGGGCCATTAACCACAGCCTACATGGGACTGGATTTGTACTGAGTCTTCCTAGTGGTCTCGCCACCTACCACCAATTAACTAGCAGTCCTATCCTACTTTCCAGAAGAAAGTTAAAGAAAATATAAGATGTTGTCCTTATTTTAAGTTTAATGCTAAACTAGAAATGAAATATTCATCTGAATTTCTTTCTTTAAGCTTTCGTATTTAGTAATTAATCATGTCCCCAGTAGGTATCATTAATTAGGTTTCTGAGCCCTAAGATTTTCCAAGGAGAATTGGAAATATTATCTATGCCTCTGAGGATCCAGTAGTTATGTTTTCTGCCTAACCAGATATTTTCTCCTTGGGAAGGAGAAGGAAGCCACTTGCACTAATAAGATAAACTTCATGCTGGGAGGTGCAGTGATGACAAACTGAAGTTTATCTTGGGCTGTGTGGTACAAGGGAGTTTCTCCTCAAAGCCCCATGGCCAGGCTGTGGCTTTCCTCCATTCCTGGTCCATGTCCAGGTGAAGCCCTGTGGTGACCATGGCTGGAGTGCTGGTCACACCACACTGGAGCTGCGCTGCCATTGCCTGCACAGCACAACTGATGGCACCCATCATGGGCACACAACCGACTTCTCACCCAGGCAACAATCTAGGTTCAGCCCAGGAGAAAATGAAGGAAAACTTTTCAAAACTGTTTGGGTGATGTTTTCCTTCAGATGAATCTTTGGGCAGAAATTTCCCATTATCAGAACGAGCTCACCCTTTCTGAATTTTTTAAGCCCACCCTGGCTTAAAAGCCTACCCACTTTAAAAGCCCACCCTGGCGAGCAATTCCATTTTCTTCCTAGTGTCTCCTCGCAGACTGTCTGGCAATTGAACTGAACCAGATTGCACCAGATTATTTGTGATGGTGATATGAACTGCTGCTGAATGAAGCTGGAGTTTAAAACAGCAAATTAAATCTGAACCACAAGCACCGGGGCCAGTGACTGATAAATGGTCATGAACGAAGTAACAGCAGCAGCATCTGAAAGAAGTGTTCCATTTCTAGCCATAAAAGAGAGGAGAAAAGCGCTGACGGAGCATTTCTCATCTGTCCGATGGGGATATGTCCTAATCAGAGCCCAAAAGGAGAAACGTTGTTATTGGTGGTGTAAAGGCGCTAGTCTTAGTAAATCATGTTGTTTTGAACATGTGTTCTGTAGCTAAGACTCAGTCTGCCTGTGGGCCATTGAAGTTTAAATGTATGTTGACTCCAGCGAAGCACGGGAACTAGCTGTGTCCTGGAGCCATCCCGAGCACCAGGCAGGAGCACAGCGAGATGAGCTCCATATGCCAGCAGATGGACATTAGTATTCTGGCATCCCCTAAATTATGAAATTATCTCTCCGTTTTGCTCCCATAAAAAGCAAAGAAATGCAGCGATGAGCCAGGCCCTCAGTATAATTTAGTCCTTGAATCCACTTCTCCAGCTTTCTGCTGTCCTCAGTTTCTGGATGTGCATTGTATGGAGGTCTGAAAACATCCATGTGTCACTCCTTATACTAATCTTTCCTTTAAAGCACTATTATCCCTTTTACCTGAAGCAGTTGGCCAAAACTATGGGCTTTTGGAAAATTATCTGAACACAGCAGAAGCCAAATGTCAAGAGATGGGTCCTTGCTCATGGAGCAAAGGTCCTTCCCTCTCCCACTACCGGGTAATGACTGGAGGAGCCCAAAGGAGGATGCAAAGAGTCAGACCCTCTTAAGACTTCATCCTACCAACACCTTTACAGCCCCTTTCTCACATATGGGCTCAATGTTTTAAATATTCCACTGCTGGGTTAAACTGGTACCAAAACTCTCTACCTAAATATGACTTTTGGATGTATTAAAGCTCTGAATGGAAATCAGTCCCATATTTGCAATTGAGATAACTTTGTCCTGCCTCCTCTGGTATTTCAGAGTACGTGGCTGAGACATCAAACCTTGAGAATGTAAAGTTTACCTGGCATGAGGAGACAGCTTATGAATATGAAAGTCGAATGAATGCAGAAAAGAAATCTAAAAAATGGGACTTCATTCACATGATCCAGGTAAAAGTCTGCAAAGCGAATGTTGTCAGACTTAGCTGCTAGAAGTATGCATGAAGTATGTGACCTCATTATCCACTCTAAGAGGAATAAAGGTGAGTTTATTTCCCTGTAATTTAAAGTACTTAAGCATAAGTGAACTGCAGAAATGAAAGATGAGTTACAGCAAAGCAACTCTGAGCACAGTAGTCCTATTAACAGGGCTGTGGGTGGCAGTCAACTAAAAATACATTTTAACTAGTGTTTTCAAAGCTCCTTGTCCACCCTGTGAAATTGCCTTTGTATTTCCAAGCTTAGTGAAGCCATTACAAACCATTTTCACTGCCAGGAAAGGCAAATCTGTTTATCTCAGGTTAATAAAAGAACATGAGCTTGGTCCTGGGAGAGCCAGAGAACAGGCGCAGTGGTGACAGCCCCAGCTCACAGTGGGAGCCCACTGCCCGGTGCTGTGCTGTCGTGTCTTGTCATCTCACTGCTCTTCTCTCAAGATTGCCCCCATTTGGTTTCTTTTACCTAGTGGTATCAGTTACAGTATTCGTCAGGACTGCACTGTATCTCTGTAAGCATCTCTGCTCTTTCCAGATGCTGTATTACGTGAAAGATATTCCAGCTACTATCCGGTATTTCCACAGTCTTCTGGAAGCACAGGCAAAGCTCCTCATTATCCTGGTGTCAGGTGAGAGCTGCTCTACCAGCGCTGCTCAGTTGGGCGAGTGACATGAGGACCTTTGGGGTTCCAGTGAGTTCAACGCAGGCCAGCTAGAAACCAATGCACACTTTTATTTAGAACATCCTTTATCACCTACAGAGGTGAGCTGACTGCATAATAAATGGTGCCCACTCATCCACGTCCAATGAAATCTGCACGCCATCTATATCTGCACAGCTCCATGCTGCAAGTTTTAAAGCCAAAGGCTTTGTGAGCCAGCAGACCTGTGCCATGGGCACCAAATGCCTTCCTCTCACCCTCTGCCCATCCCCATCCTGCAGCCTGGCCAGTGATGGACAGCAGCAGAAAGCCCTGACCCAGGCAAGAGGCTTCATCCCACGGCTCTTGCTCACAAGAGCTCCTTCAGCCTCTGCTATTAGCTGTAAAAGGCTTTTCAGGCTGGGCATCTCATTGTCTCTCTCCCCGAGACTTGTGGCATTAAGCAAACAGCTATGATGGGGGTTGGCTGTGCCATACAGCAGGTGTTAGGGCACATATGGTTCATTTTCTTCTCAAAGTGTCCATTTTCTTAATATCGTCATTTTGGGTGGAAAAGAGCATTCTTAGGCTGCTTCAGATCTGAAACAGATGCTCTGTGGTCAATCCAGCAGGAAAATGTGGGAACAGAATGAACGATGACCTTTTGATACATTGGGTAAGGTATGCTAGAGATACTGGGGTCTAATCTGACTGTAGAAAGCCTTCAATTTGCCCCACAAGCTATGGAAATTTTAGCTGCGTAAACAGTCATATCTGATAGCTTTGTCAGGGATGTTGAGTGTTATTTGTTCAGAGGTTTAAACTCGATTTTTTATTGAATTTGGCCATGTCTGCAAACTGTAATGTGTTTGATGAAGTTCCTTTTATGTGTTCATGAAATGTCCACAACAAAGTGTCACGTCTCTGACCTGAATTTAGTCAAACTATTTTTCTCCAAAATGTTTTTGGTTTAAAGTGTATTCAGTGAGTTCACTGCAAGAAATCTGTATTTTAAATGATCTGAGTTACTGTTCTTGTTCTTTGGCTGAATGAGAATAGATCATAATATCAGACTATTGCTGATTACATGCATATAGAAAATCAAAACTCTTTTCCAGTTGCTTAACCTGTCCCTTTGGACATTCATGAAATGTGAATACAGGGAGGAACACGTCTATTCAAAATTAATGTGATTAAAAATCTGAATTCATGAAGAGTGTTGGAAGTCCTTTCTGGGCCAGGCAGCCCTGTGTTTTCTGACGGAGCAGAATGAAGCAGAAATTGCTGGGGCCAGCAAGAAAATGGGAGAGAGGAGCAGGGCTCAGAATAGCAGAGAGGAAAGGAAGGGAAAAACCTCGGGGGAAAGAAGAGAATAGAGATGGGAAGGAAGTGCTACAAAAATGAGCACTGAAGCAAAAAAAAGGTACTGAAAGATAAGCAGAACAAAGCTCATTTCAAAAAATAAAATAATGTCATCTCCAAGACAAAGATATTAGTATGTTTTAATGAAAAACCAGCCTGGGAGAGAGGGCTTGGTCAGTGGGCGAAGGCTGCGATCCCTCCTGCTCCATCCCTGCCAGGAGAGCAGGCGAATTGTAAGAGCTATGTGGTGTTATTTCTAACACATTTTAAAAAATTTGTTTACATCGCCTTGAAAACAAAAGTAGTGCCATATGCTGAGCCTATTGAGAGCTATTATAATAACGCTGCGTTCAGGTAGTGTATAATTGCTCAGCTCTGAGATGGCACTGAGTCACACAACACTGACACCAGCACATTTTCTGCAATTAGTGCTCTGCTTTCAATTTCCACCAGGTGAAAGAAAATATTGTAGTCCCTCTTCTAAACACCAAACTGTTTATTTGACTATAAATAACTGTTTGCAGATAAAGCATTTGCAGAACCACCCAGCAACTGGTTTTCACAGTTATGGAGATTTATAGTCGTAACTGTCAAGAGCTGCTCATTAGGCTCCAAGTTATTTTCATCCCGTCCAGTCGTTCTGGGTGATCCTTTTATAAATGATTTATAGCAGAAATGCTGAATCACAGATCCAGGGTGAGGGAAAATAAAGATGTGAAGACATACCCGGGGAGTTTTCAGCTTACCCAGATGGTTTTCTGTGTAAAGCATCCCTTGAGAAGAGGTGCACGCACAAGTGTGGGCTCTGCGTGGGCTCAGTTCCGGAGGTGGCTGTGGTGCTACAGGAGCCTTTTCCTTCCTCACTCTCCATCTTTGCACACCCAAATAGTACAGAGCCAAAAAAACATCCTTCTGGCACCACTGAGGAACTCTGCTTGGGGTGAAGGGCAGTGCACTCATTGCCCATGGCCAACAATGTGTGAATGGGGTGGGAGCAAATGCTGAAGGCTGGGAGGGTGGTGCAGCTTCGTCCTGGGCTCTGTCGTCTCATTCTTTTCTCCGCCACAGATCAAGTGATCAGGATTTTGCACTCCAGGTATCCCACGTAGCAGATAGTTCACTGGTAATAAGTGTTTTGGTGAGGCTCACATGTAGCTCATCCACACAGTAATTAGGTGAAGGAATAGGAGAGGATTTGGTATTCCAAACAGGGAGCTGAAATCTAGGGAATGGTTTAAATCCAGAAGATGGCACTGAACAGCTAGTGTTCAGCACGTGGACTACAGAAGGATGTCCCTGCGAGATACTGCCTACATCCCTGAAGCAGGGGGTGCAGCGTGTTGGGAGTGGAAGGTGGGAGGATTGACGGCACTGAGCTGCTCCGGCCTCAGCTCAGGGCTCAGCGGGAGGTGCTGGAGCTGTGGGGTAGGTAACTTGTCCGTCCCCTCTGGCAGCCCCCAGCTCCCCACAGCAGTGGGGAGGGAGGTATCTCCACCATGCCCTGACCCTGGAGAGATCCTGCTTGCCACGACAACAGTTAAAAAATCTAGATGATAAAAGATTTGTTCAAATAGCACTTTTCCTTATTCCTGAGCATTTTTCTGGTGGTTTCTCTCTCAGGAAGCAGTGGCTGGGAAACACTGTGGAGGAAGTATGGATCTTCCTTTCCTTTAGGTGATCTCTGCACTTACGTTTCGTCTGTGGACATCAAAAGGATGCTGGATTCAGCTGGGCTGAAGTACCACCTCCACGAGCTCCCATCCCACATGGACATCACGAGCTGCTTTATTGAAGGGAATAAGGATGGGGAGTTATTGCTAGATTTCCTGACAGAAACTTGTGAGTTTTCTAAAACTGCTCCTCCTGAACTAAAGCGTCAGGTAATAGAAGAGTTAAGAAAGCCTGAATGCAGCGAAAAAAGAGATGGGAAGGTGCTTTTTAATAACAGCCTGAGTGCAATAGTGATTGAGCCATGACTTGACATCTTCTCACTTTTTGATCCAAAGCAAATAGTCAGATACAAACGTTTTTCATACTTTATAAATGGTTTAGTTTACTTCAGTACTGATATGTAATTTTGGAGCCTGTTAAGAAATCAGTATTAATATCTGTTTTACAAGTGAGCTTTAATAAGGAATTCTGTACTAATCTAGGAATGTGTAGGTCACTAAGCAGTTAATTATGCTTTATCCTGTAAATGTTGCATAATCAGGGCCATCTGCTCAGGCACTGCAGAAACCTGACCATTTCCTATGAAAAAATCAAGAACTATACGTGGTTTCATCATATTAATTTCAAAACAGACCAAATAAGCAAATGGCAACTTCTCAATGCAGCTGGCAAGAGGGAAGGCTCAGAACGACCATTTGGGTGGCTGCTCAATGGCATCTCTTGAGCTTACTGTGACTTCAAGACCTCACACCTCCAGTTACTGCTTCCCTTGTCCTGTATCTTTATTTTTATGATGTTGCATCTGTGGAGTGATTTGTGCTCCAGGTTCATACTGGTGCTGCAGGAGGGAAGCGATGGAAGATGGCTGAGGCACAGCAGTGAGCTGGATTTCAGTGGTGAGCCCTGATGCAAAGCCTTTGTTAGGAGACAGCTACTGCTGTCACATAGGACTTTTGATGTTTTTACTTTACCACACAAACCTTCTGGTTGCAGCCTTTCCCTAGCCTGGCAGCTAGGGCCATGTGTGGCTTGTGAGCTTTGTAACACCAAAGCTGTAAAAATGAAGTCTGACGCCAAACTGACAATGGGATTTGTTTCATTTTCAATGGAGTTGTGTCAAGTAAATCTGTTCACTATATAGTATAGGATGTTCAGCAAGAAGGTGCTTCAGTTCCTCCATCACTTCTCCATGTGGGGCTGTCTCCACTCCGGTAGCTGATGCCTTTGTTTTGCTAAATGATTTTATGGTTTTAAGAAGTGTTATGTTCTCTACAAGGCACAATGCACGGTGGAACACAGTATAGTCCCTTGAATGAATTTAACAGTCTGAATACTCAGCTTATCCAGTGAGACAGGTGTGATTTCTGCCATTGAAATAATTTGATTCAGTGTTGGAATGGTTTGCTTTAGGTAATGCTTCAGCTGCAAGACATTATGTTTTATTTTTGCATATATATTTCTGATACAATATAGAATATTAATGATTTGAAGTGATTTACCAGAGACCATATTGAGCGTTAATAGCTATTTATATTCATTTTAGGGTGAATTATTTGAACCACACACTTTTCCTAGTGATCAAATATTAATTCTGGTGTGTTTTAGAACGTTTCCATGATATTTCTCAGCTGTTGAGCAGAACAAAATCTATTACTGCTTTTACACAGTGCTATGTACAGATTCCTGCATTAGAAGACCTCAGTATATCTGCAAGCTGCTACGGTGACACGCCGAAGCAGGAAAGAAAGAAAATGTCTCATTAGGACAGATTGCTGCATTTATTTCTAATGGGAAACAAATTAAAGTTACAATTACTTTCATAGCCCTTTTGTGCTGTCAGTGACATCTTCTACACGGTGCTTGCAAAGGAGGTGACCGCTGAATATTGCCACCTCAACCCTGTCAGAAGTGATGTATCTTTGGGAGCCACAGAAATGCCAGAAAAACAACAACAACAAAAACTCCAAAACAACAAAACCCAAACCAAAATCCCCAAAAAAACACAGCAAACCCTAAAAAACAAAACCCACCAACAAAACCCAACAACAAGATGCATATGCTAGTTCTGTTTGTTTTGGGGTTTTGCAGAGGTAAAAATACATGAAAAAAGCTTTTTAGGATTTTTGGAGGAGGTTTTTTCTCAAAGTGTGGGAGACAACAGGAAGGATGAGGGAGATGATCTGGAGGGATGGGGGGAGCACACAACCACAAACACACAAAAAAGGAGGTGCAATGTGAATACATGTGAGAGCTCCTTCCCCCCTTTAATCAGAGAGGGAAAGGCTGGGGAGAGGGAGCTCTTGCTGGGTGCGTGGCATTGCACGGGGTCTTGTTTAAAAGTGGGATTCTCTGGGGTAAAGGCACTTTCACCCCAGGCTGGAGAAGAAAACTCCTTACCCTTAACCAGCCATGCTGGGGAGGTTGTTTGCAATTGCTTTCACTTCTGAGGAGAATTTCATTTAAAAACTGGGAGAAAAAAAACCTAGTAAGCTCCATTCTGTATATGCAGCTGTTTCTGTTAAGGGGCTGGGGGAGAACTGAGTCAGAAGAGCATCCTTAAGGGATAAGTTATTTTTAATTTTAAATTTGTAACACACTATTTCTAAAAAGTACATATTATTTGGTAGAAAATGAGTATGGGGAAGCACAATTTTATGCTCATTTGGCCATAAAAAATGAAGGAATTTTAGTAAATCTCTCAAGCAACTTCCTAATAGCCTGAAGAGCAACATTTTCACACGAGAATCGCCCTTAATTGTCCAGTGAGATACTGCTATTCCAGAGCATGTTTGGAGCACCCAGCCTGTCCACAGCCTGGGATTTATACAGCAATTTTGAGCTTACCTGTGTGCTTTCTGCACTGAATTAATTGTTTTCCCTTCAAAAAGTCTGCCTTATGTCAATGAGCAGAAATGTATTCCAGAAGCACATCTCCAGACCAGCCTTGCTCTTTGAAAATCCCCGGATGATGTGTGGGCCAACAGCATGGGTCTTCCTCACACGCACACCTAGAAAATGAATTTATAGGCTTCGTGTAGAGGTTCCTTGAGAGCAATGATCTTAAAACAGCATAAAACTTGATTGAAACAATCTGTGTGTCAGGCTACCTGCATTAAAAATACACCAGAAATGGTCCTGCAAGTTCTTCATGCGTGGGTGCTCCTTTCTGGCTAAATGTATGTATCAGATATGAAGTGTAAACACTTTACAGCAATGTGACTGTGGGAAAATGCAGTCCTTAACATTGCTTCTGTATGTTCATCAGAAATGTTTCTGAACAGTGTTTTTAAATTGGGAGACATCCTTTTTTCTTTTCATTTCACTGGCACATAAACCTGGAATATACAGATTATATTGCAGGTAGAGGAGAAAGAAGCTGGAGGGAGGGAGGAGGAGGAACTCTCCTTTGAAATGGCAGGCAAACCCCCGGCCTGCGTCCCTCTGATAAGTAAGTGTGAGCTCGTGGCTCTGATACTGCGTCGGGTGATTATTTCCCAAAGTAATTCCCGTGGGAGGTTTGCTGTGCAGGGAAGGGAATAGCCCGATGTCCGCGGATCAGGCATGGCTTTGGAGCAATGCCATGCAGGAAGGCTGGGGGAGAGCAAAAGCGGAGGAGGAAAAGGCTGACCCCCTCCAAAGGAGCCTGTCTTTATGTATATATCCCTTCTGCATCCAACGCATCTGCCTGAGCAGCTTCAGGGCTGTCACTTTAAATCATACGTAGAAAAATATTCTCACTGCTCTGTTAATTACAACAGCAAATTGAACAAATGCACTTACGGCTCAGTTGCTGTCGCCATTTCTATATCGGTGTAATTCATGCTTGCAGCCCATGATAGGATTTTTTAATGTTGTTACACAGTAGGGCAAAGTCTTCATTTTTAATAAAAATACAAATGCTAAAATGAAATGGATTAATATCTAATTTTACATCTTCATTTACATGATGTGCAAAATTATCTTAAATATTTTTTATGGATGGAGTGGCTTTCCACCAATTTAGGCTTTTTTTTTTGTACTGGAGAATGTTAACATAAATTGTAGCATAAATCATTGCCTTGTAGAGTACCAGAAGGCGCATATAAAAACCCATATCTTTGCTGCACATATTTCCCATTAACCATAATCTATTAGTAATTGAAGTTCATTACAAATTCTTGTAGACTTTATTGCTATCATGCTGCATGACATAGTGAACCTGGCTTGCATAACAAGAAGTCCTTGCTGGGAAATATCCTATTAACAATGACAGTGCATTTGTCATTGTGATAATAAATCCAAAGCTGCCTGTAGATTATAAATTATTGTGGCGCCATTTCCACTGTTGTAGTTTAAAAGTTTTGTCAGCACTTCCATTTTAAACCCCTGCTTTACAGGCAGTTATAACTTGACCATAAAAATATGCAGCAAGCTGAATCTCAGCTTACAAGGTCTCAGTCCGAGAGCACGTTTCTTCCCCTGGTGAGATTCATATTTCATCCCCATGAAAATCTTTGAAGCAGGAGCTCTGTTTATGGCAGATTTTTTTTCTCTGCATTTTCATAGCTTCTAATTGGAAAACCAGGCCATTTGACAAGCAATTTGTCCATAATCTTTCTAAAGATTGTGGTAAAATTCAAAAATATATCAAGGCCAAAGGGTGGGAGCCAGGCTGATCTGAGTGTTCACCAGTTTAGCTCCTGAGAAAGCCTCAGTCCTTATCTCCGGGTACCACGGGTTTTGGGGAGGCACTGGGCAAACTCCGCTTCTCTTCTAAGGAGAAACTGAAGAGCAATGATGCGACCCATACGCCCTGCAAAGGTGTTTTGAGGATTAATTACTAATGCTGAAATTCTGGCATCCACTCCAGTCATCCTTCATCATGTCTATGCAATTCTTTCAGCTCTATATAGGTTTTAAGTGTTATTAAAAGAAAATTGCCATAGAGTTGAACTTTAAGTGTTAATTATGACTTGAGATTTAAATGACATCAGGTCAAATCTTTCATGATTTAACTCTGTAATTGACTTCAGCTCCCTACACCAGGGGATATCTATCTAGTTGAATGCATCCGTCTATCATGTTTCTCAAGTGCCTATAGCAATGCATCCAATTAGCTGGACATAACCACTACGCCTCAGTTGTTCCCAAATAGTGTAGGATGAAGCCTTCACCTCCCTGAAATCACTGGGAAAACTTTCCCTTCCACCAGCAAGGCCAGGTTTTCACATAACCCTGCAACACATGGTCTGTCTTGAAGTACTGCTCATGTTTTCATAGGGCGGAGAAGGGATTTTGCAGTAAATAGAATAACTGTATTTTCGCATCAATAGTGTCTTCCATCTCAAATGCCCCAAATTCCTTTAAAAACTTGATATGCAAAGCCACTTCACTTACGAATCTCCTGGGTGAAATCCCACAGCTGTTGGATGGCTCACAGCACCATCTCACAGCCATTTATGGCAGGACGAGGAGAAGGCGGCTGTCAGCAGTTCCTCTGCACATCAAGAGGCGCTTCACCGCCAGCCTTCGCTACCCAGCAGAGATCATATGGAAGGCAGGGATGGATCTGATGGGTGTAAGGGAAAGGATGTTATCTTCCCTTTTTGCTTTAATGGGATATTCCTCTTTCCACTCCCAGATGGGTATGAATGGTACCTAACAGATTCAGGAATGTGTGGGTCCAAGGTGGTACTGATGTGATTCAGGATGGTGCTTTTGGTCAAGAGTGTTGAACTGTTCTAAATAAGCACCAGAAAACAATTATTACAACATATTGCAGATTTCTTACTCAGTTTCATGTATTCTATCTGTATTAGCAAGTCTCTTGCCAAAAAAAGAATGAACACAGAAGTAACCAAATTAATTACTCTCTGAAATCCCTAAACCTAAACCCCATGTCATCCTTTCCCACTTTGAAATCCCTCAACCTAAATCATGTCATAGTTTTCCACTCAAACAGAATATAAGGACATCATATCTTTGATAATCTCAATGCTATAAATACATTTTGATATTTTTATAACCATGATTTTGCAGAGGTGGCAATGAGGTATCATTTATTTCAGTGAGGGTAAGGAGAGTATTTGCTAGCAGATATAATTTCTTTGTTTTCTTAAAGAAAATGAAATGACGTTATTTGGAGGCTGTTTCAAGGATCTGGTATGTTACAATGGATCCTGGTGGAGATGAATTTGTGGCCAGACTATAGGTGATCTTGCCAAAAATGAATAGCAATGCAATTTATCATACGCTTCTGTAATTTATCTCACAACCATGTATTAGATTAGACAAAGACATGAATTGGATGGACTGGACTAATACTGAAAACTTACACCTGCTTTTATTGAGGCTGACAGGAAGATTTCTGTTGCATGTATTGCAATCAGAATTTGGCTTTGCGTTTTTAATTTGCTTTGAAGTATGATCTTGTTCAGCAACAACAAAAGAGCTAACTCAACATTAAAGAGTTTGTTGATTGTGTCTTCTGTTTCTTATTCAATACAAATTTGTTCCATCATATATTTCATGTTCAATCAATTAAAAATTGTAAATATAAAAAGCACTTGGAAGCTTAAAAAATAGCAGCAATAAGCAGCTGTGAAACCGCTGCAAACACTCATTTCATGCTACACCATTTTCAAGGTAACAAACCAATAGTTTATTTTGTCTCCTTCCAACAAAATCCATACTTCAAAATCCACTTTTCATACCAAATCGGTCTGTCTGTAAGACAAACAGTCTGCAGCTCGGAGTGTTTACCTACAACAGCAAAAAGATGTGCTACACTGCCTTCAAATTCAGTAATATCACCAGCTACCTTCTTTAGGCTCATTGCGAACCGGTGATTGATATCTGTTCTTTTGCATTGCTTTCCTCTCATATCTCTTTGTCCTGCTGCTATAATCGATCACAGATTTTTCCATCAGGCTTCATGTCAGATTAGGATAGTGAGCATGACTTGCTTAGAACAAACTGCTTCAAAGCCCACCGAGGCAGGCTCAGGAGTCGAAGCACTCTAAAAATGATTGTTTTGAGCGTGTCCACGAATGCAGTGCGGTAGCAGGAAGTAAGAACTATGCTTTTATGGTAAGGAGTTGGGATTGCTCCTCTCTACGAAGCCTGTCACAATCAAATCTGCCATTGTGGGGCTGATATTTTAAGTGAGGATCGATGCTTGGCTTGTCATTTGCCTGATTCAGGAAGAAATTTCTGCTTAGAAGTCAAGGGGTGTATCTGGCCAGATCTGCACACATATTGTGTCTGAGATTTGAGTTGCAAAGTCACACTCAGCTTTTGTATTTGGTGCTTTATGTGTGCTATCAAGAACTAAAAGGAATGAAAGCCCAACAACCTTCTCTGCTCTGCATAGAAATGTATTTTAAAGACTCTCAGGGACTAGTCCTCCCAGGGCAACTAAACTATCAATTCCTTACTTCAAAAGCTCCTTGGGGGATTACTGCCTGGTTTTATAGTGCCTAGCATAACTGAGTCCTCATCTTGCTTGGTGCTTTTTAGGTGCATCTGTTGTATAAATAACAAATGAGGTGTTTTTTTTTTATGTGGAGGACAGAGCATTATTCATGGAAGAGGACAGTAAGGATTTGTTCCAAATTTGAATCAGTGATCGTGGATGAGTTTGCTGACAGCAATTGCCTCCCCGGTGGCTGCTGTTGCTGAGATCTGTAAACCCTGAAGAAGGAGGTGGCTCTTCCCGTGGCAGCTGGGTGACTTCTGGGACTCCTGAAAGAAGAAAACCAACACAGTGGATGAGAAGTGTTTTGAGGGGGGAACAGCCAGTGTCCAGTGCGGGAGGCCCCTGAGCTGAAATAGGTGGAAAAATATTGAGGAAAACTATCATACGTGCTTGTCCTATATATATATAAGATGTATAGGATATTTTTCCCTGGGTCCCCACCTGTAATCACAGCTGGAGAAACAGTAAATAATCGTGATAGTCCAGCCATTTAGAGCTGCTTGTAGCCCAGGCTGAAATGACCATCACTGGAGATACTATACAAGACCTCACAGCACAGTATTTTAACCTATTTTACACAGTAAATCTCTTCTTCTTCAATTTCATTCTTTTTTTCTAATAGTGACTGACATCTAAGCCCAAGGCAAGCATTAGTCTGTTGAAAGCAGTGCTTGCATGAACCTTTACATCCTGCATTGAGTCCCAGGGAAGACACAGGCAGTGCTGTGTTAGTGTAACACTTTTAAGCAAATTTTGAGTAAAAGGCTTTTTGCTGCACATGTGCACAAAACAAGTTCTCCCAGGCTTTGCAATGTGAGGCTGGATGCTAAGACTGCCTGAAATTACAGCTTTCTGGAAAACAAAACCCAAGAAAGCCTGAGAGTCAGCAATCACAGAATATTTCCATCAGAAGCTATTACTGGGATTGGGATGTTTCCTGAAATGTCCGGTGAACTGCTGCTCAGACCAATGTACTGCCATGGCAGAAGACAAACTAGGAAATAAATACTCAAGTATCTATTGCAGGGAAGGCAAACGAGCATGCCCAGAAAAATCTGGGGTTTCCTGCCTTGCATGTGAACCTCAGGCCACCCAGCTGAGCAGTTGATTTAAACCCTTGGGTAGCTAACCCACCCGGCAGGGAAGGTTAACCCGGATTACTAAGGAAAATCTCATTCTGGCGTGATTTATAGAGAGGCTACAACTGCCCTGTAACCAAACAAGCGACACAGATGCCATGGTTTACTGTTCAACTGGCTTATCGATGTGTAAGGTCATCCATCACACATTGCTTTAGAGTCCCAGGCCAATACGTATAAAAGCCTGCATCACAACAAGCACAGCCTTTTCCACTCCCATCTGCTCACAGCAGCCCTTCCAACGCTGCTAATTACGTCCCTGCACATCACTATATTGACTACAACCCTCCTCAAAGCTGCGGCTGTACTGATGTGCCCCAAGGGTGGATTGTGTTCACAAACAGAAAAGATGCAGGGTCTCCATTTAAGAGTCTGTTTCAAAGCTCAGAAGTTATAAGCTCGACCTCTGGGCAACCACACTTCCATTTAGAAGGCAGTGTCGCTCCAAGACTGCCTTATTTGTTTCAATTTGTTTGCTGTAATTCAGTTTCTCATGTCTATGTGGCTGCATGCTCACACCAGCAATGGACGGAAGGGCTCCCTTTCTTTTCCAATCAAAAAATCAAGATAAAAAGCAGACACACTGAGAAGACAAGAGACATCAGCTAGGGGCACCCAAAGAGATGCAGAGCTGGTGCTGCGCCAGGGCTGCGGTGCAGGAGGGGCTGGGATCTCCAGCTTTTCCCAGAAAAACCATGAGTGGGGGAAGTGGCGCTCCAGGGGTAAGAATTTCCCCTCCGATGCTACAAAAAGCATGAAAAGCAGTTAAAAGAACCTTAAGATAGGAAGGTCTCTCCTTTTTTTTTTTTTTTTTTTTTTTTTTCTTTTCAGAGCATACTTTGAACTCCCAACGCTCTCACTGACCTAGATAGAGGTAGAGGGATGTATCTGGCCCAATGCACAGGTGAAAGTTATTCTGTTTATGAAGCAGGAACACCTATTGTGGCAGCACTCATCAGTCCAAGCCCTTGGAGGAGCCCAGGGGCTCGGGCTACAGCTCCCCGCAGCAAAGTGCCCTGGGGCTGTGCCAGGAGCACCGATGGCAGCAGGGTGAGCTGCTGAGCTGCTCACACCAGCCCAGGCGAATGCTGAGCAGAGGAGCTAAGTCCCAATGTTCTTAGGACATGGGTATTTATTCTGGGCATTAGGCATCTTCGTGCCCAGGGAGTTTATGAACCTTCTGCTGGAAAGGGGCAGAGTGGAGATCAGCGCTTCCTTGCAGAGGCGCAGCCTCGCCTCTTGGTGCATCTACTTCACATGTGAGAAACCTCCTCCTTGTGCTCTCCGTGTGATTCCATAGAGGTCTGTGAGCCAAATCCCCCCCACTGCGATGTTCTCACCACTGACGTGGAGTACTTGCACAAAACGCAGTGGTGCTCAAGGAACATGTACCAGGGACATGCAGCACTGGTCCCACTGGAAACGTGCAAAGCAGGGTGATTTTTAAGTTACTTTCTCTGAAAAAACAGGTAATTCCAGTTTTAGATACAAGATCTCGATTGCCTAATGCTTTCCGTCATGAAGCTCATGCTGAGAGCCGCCTCTCTGGAGCCATGCGTACTTGCTTGCAAGCAGAGAAAATAGATGCAATGTCCTTGAGAGGCTCTGAAGAGGGCTTGAGCTGGAGCTTGTCACTGTCATGGTTTCAACCTTAGTAGCAGGTAAGTCAACAGGCAAGGAGGGTGCATAGGAGGGAAGGTGGGGCAGGACTATGACACCCAGCTAGTGCCATGTAGTGATGCACACCCAAACCTTTATCCCTGCTCCAAACGATGGGCAAAAACACCAAAGGCAATCCCAGCCTGAGAGCAGTGGGTACCTATAAGGGTATGATGAGATGACGGCGATTCATGTAAATAATAGCAGCTTTTGCCCACTGAGTGCCACAGGGCTGCTGAAGGCTCTGGAGGCTCAGAGCCATGGTGAATTTTAGGGATGGGGATGGAGAAGGACACAGGTGCAGCAGACTTTCAAAAACCAGCTTAGGATGCCTGGAAAGGGAATTTGGTGAGTGCTGTTCTTAAAAAAATCTGATCGCACCAACAGTGTTAACATAGAGTAGGGAACAGAAACCTGTGTAATGGAGTTTCTAATTGTGATTCCTTTTGCTTTCCTAAAAAACATTAAAAAGTCATGATGTGACCAAACGGCTCAAGCCTATAAAATACTTTCAACTTTATACTCACTGTGGCCCTTTGTTAATTTATAGCTAGTGAAATAATAAATAAAGCCCATCTTATCCTTTACATCTGATACCATAAAAGCGGTAATTTTAAAAAGGTTTTCTAGAATCAGTGCGAAGCTTTGGTGTCTGTCATTAGCAGATTTAAGCTTAGCTTAGGAAAGGTTTCTTCCCTGAGACACTCATTTTGTTAAAAGCTGTTTAGTGCCCATAACCATTCCGCTGATCTTCTCAAAATGTGTTCTCCTCACAGGCCAGAGCTAACCTGTGCATATGAAATGAGCTCAGCTTAATGTTGTGTTAAAAGACTTTGGTCTCTGGAGCAGTCATTCTTCTTAATAACATGTAATCATACACCATCTATTTAGTTTTCATTTAACTTGCCCCATACAAGCAATGAATCCGGTTTAATTAAATGTTCTTTTAAACAGCGAAATGACACTGGTTTGTATTTTTAAAAAATCTATATGCCACAGGGCACCCTCAAGACACAAAATCCTAATAAAGAGGATGTAAGACGTACAGCTAATAATACAGAGCAAGTCTGACATTTGCAGGGTAATTTAGTGAACCAAGTGCCTCCTTACAGGCTTCACGTGGGAGCGCAGGGGCTGCAGCACCATTTAATAGGAGATGAAGAGCCATGTTTGTAATAATGCTAATAAACAGCTAATCTGAAAATGAGACTAGCTTGTGGCAAAGGGATGCTGTGCATGTATAATAAATGCTGCTCAGCAGCGGGATGAAGGTTGTCAGCTGATGCTGAAATCCTGGTGCAGCGTGGATCGACAGCCTGGGGTGCTGGGCAAGGTTGGGTTTCTCTGTGCCCCACCAGCCCCCAGGCTGCACACTGTGGGGCAAAGAGTGGAAAAACACGTACTAGAACTAAGGGATGGCAACGGGGTGTAGGAAGCGGGCACTGCAGGTACCCCTAAGGGAGCTTAAAATAGCCCTGGGGCTCCAGTGACCAGGGGAATTCAGATAAATCCAACAAGGGCTTACTGATTATCCCAGCAATGGGTGCGGACAGGCATTGACCAAGCACCACCCCCTTTTAGTTTTCTCTGCTAAATTAAATCTGGTCTAACACCGGCCAGAAAATAATTTAAGTCTTCTGATTTCAAGGGCATCATAAGGTAGAAAAGGAAAATGAGGCAGAAAAGAGTGGAAAATGTTCATTTTTCTCCTGTAGAAGAATCAGGACCTTTAATAAAATAAGTATTAGGGCAAAGAAGAAACAAAGACTGAAAGCGTCTTACTCATTACTAAGATGAAAGTGCTTCCTAATATATGCAGTGCACCTGGAAATGCCCATTCAAGTAATTACAAAAGGGAAAAACACCAGGGAAACAGTCAAGCATGAAGACAATAGCCATTAGAAACAATATTAAATTAAGCACACCTTTTGAGATCTACAAATTCACTGATTAAATTGTGCATTACAAACCCCGCTCTGACTTCACTTAGCTGGAGTCCTGGAGCGAACCTGCAAAATTTGAAAACAGTCTCTTGATTTGCACTGAGCTACAGTCAGGGCTGTTCCTAACTTTGCTTAGTCCTGGGATTTTTAAAATATGCAAAGAATAACTGTTGTTTGGGGGTTTTTTTTCAGATTCCAGCTAGCGGAAGGCATCACACTCCCCTACTCCGAGCAAAACAAGGGCAGAAAAAGGGCACTTCATGCCATGCAGCATTAAGCTTGGCAAATGGCATAAAGCCCATCAAAATCCGCAGGCACCTTCTCATTGACCCTTGAATGTGGCCACCCACGAGTGTTTGGGTGTCTTCAGCTGCAGTGGCCCCTAATGCACTCAGGGCGAGGAGCCCTGTGTTTCTCCGGGGAGCCCCTTCCCACCCCGCTATAGGGCAGGATGGCTCCTTACCCTGTGTTTTGGCTGAGGTGCCTTTGGCTATGGAGCAGAGCCCGCAGGCAGAAGAACTGCTCCCCTGTGATGCCTGCCCCTTGCATATTCCCATCCCACAGACAGCAACCATGGGCTGTGCTTCAGAGCTCGCTCTGTTGGGGCACTCACAACTTTGTGGATGTTTGTGTGTCTGTGCAAAGAAAGGGTGGAACAGAGACCAAGAGACAACCTTGCTGCTGACAAAGCAGTATCGTCTCAGAAGGACATGAGAAATGAGTGAGGACAGGGTTATTAATACGTTTATTGGAGTGCAGGGTTGTTTATAACCATTTTCCTATTGTTGATGAGATTTCCAGGGCTGATGGAAACTCTCCCACTTTCTCCTGTTCTCTGAGAGATCTCCTAAAATTGATTGTGGAAGCCAGTAACCACTTCCAATTGATTTTGTGTCATTAAACATTAAAAACTGTGCACAGCTTCCTTGAGTTCTTTCTGCTGGGAAGTGGGCTATTGCCTGCCAGAGAACCCCAAGTTACTGCTAAAACCATGGATTGGCTGGGAGGGGGGTAAAATTGTTAGAAAGCTATTTTCTAGCTAAGAATTTCTTGTAACAACACAAGCACATAACCTGTGCTCCTTCCTCTTGCAAAACCATGGAGATAGGCAGCTTTATTTATTTTTTTCAGCTTTATTTAGTGGGAAGAGAAGAGCTGAATGGAGATCACTCATTTCTGCTTCTATCCACTCAGGCCCCCTTTGCTTTTCCCTAGGCAATGAGGTGCTTCTGCTTTCTTTGCTCTTAGGGAATCTCCTCATTCCCTTCCTCCCCTCATTCCCTCCAGGATTTCCAGTGAGCCAGAAGAAAATAGGAAGTCTTTGCTCCCAGGATAGCAGAAGGTGAGGGCTCCTTCCCCGTTTCTCAGTTCATTCCCTCCGTACGAGCAATCTGGAGCCAATCTGCAGGGTGCAGATGGAAATTCCCATTTCAGCCATTGTCGGGCGGTGGGGAAGCAGCGATCTCCTGCACAGTTGCAGACTGCAGGGCTCATACCTGGTGCTGATCACCGTGAGGGTTCTCTGGAGACATATTCTGGGAATATGTATATGTAAATGAGGCCTTTCCAAAAACCCAGGGAGGTCTGTGAGAAGTGAATTCAGGATGACTCCATCCCTGTCATACCTGAATAATGGGCCTCTGTGGCCTGAAGCTGCCAGGAGACCAGGAGAAAACTGGAGTCACACAGATCTGTTCCCCTCCATAAACCCATCAAGGGTCCTCCAGACTTCTCCCACTCCTTTGCGAGTCATGTTTCCATCAGCTGTACCAAGAAACTAGAGCACTGATGGGCTCCTAGAGCATGCTGGCTCCATGACGAATGGCAGGACCAGCCACCCTGAATGGTGAAGAGCATCAGCTGCTTTGCTCAGATGTCCTGGATACCGATGGAAAAAGCACCCTGACCAAGGGACAAAGCCTCGTGCTCCTGCAGGAAGCACGTTCAAGAGGACAGCTTTTTTGTGCCATTCCAAATGTTGTAATTAAGGCCGGAACAGCCCATAAAGTAACACATAACATATTAAACACCTTCTGCATCTTAGGAAGAGCAAACTAGGTGTTGGAAATGGAGAGTCCTACAGCCCAGCTGTCTCAGGCCATATGGTCACTCCGCTCCTCGTTGTGCTGCTGTACGTCCAGAAAGGCAGTGGGAGGGTGGTCAGGATGCCAGCGTGGGCAGGGAGCAGCAGCACATGTGAGGATGAAAACGATGCTGGTCAGACAGAGCCCTGCTCAACGTGCTTTCTCTGTTAGTGTTGGTGGATTTGCTTCAGCTACTCAATTTGTGTTACACAGAGCAGCCAAAATAACTCTATGCAAAATAAACAGCAGAGAGCAGATGAAAATAGAGCTAATAATACAGTCATTAGGAGGAGAGCCAGGGCACAAATTGCAGAGGCTACTGTGAAAAGAGAAGTCAGAGAAAGGAAATGACTATCCGTACCCTACGCTGCATGGGGGACACAAATACAGCCCCAAATAGCTGCTGTCTGTAGCAAAGGGACAGCAAGAGGCGTGTGGCCAGACTTGTTGGCTTGGCACTGGACATCATCCCAGCAGGATGGTGCTTGGAGGGGTGCAGTGGCAGACAGGGCAGGAGCATCCTCACACCATAAATTTGTGTCACGTGGGAAGACGAGAACACCGCCCTGATCTTACACACGTGCAAGACACATCTGCAAGGGGGTCACTCGCTGGCACAAGATGGGTCATGATGAAGAGAGCCCTAGCCAGACATTTCAAACCCGCAAACTGACAGTCCAGGAGGGTCAGCAGTGGTGTGTGTGGCTGCCTTGTCCTGTCCTTCGAAGGCTACAGACCTGCAAGTGGAGCTTAAGCTTGGCGCGTTTTGTACAGCAGACACGATATCAGAAGTGGTTAACAGCAGCAGAGCAGTTGGGGATATTTTACTGCCTTTGCTTGATAGCCAGCATTTCTGATCCAGCTAAGGTCAGACAGTGTATTTCTTTTCACCCTCAGGTGAAAGCTAACGATAATGCAGCTCCTCCACTTGCCATTCATGGCACCTATTTAAAGTTGCTCAAAGAGGCTGTGCAAAGGCACATCCTTAAACAGAAAGCTTCAAGAGCCTTTTTATGCTGAGTGCTGTTGAGTTTAGACCTACATCCAACTTGAAAAAGGAGCAAAGTCCTTCCAGAGAGCAAATGGAGGGCAATTAAATATCACTTGTTTACATAATAGCCTCCTGTCCAAGATGGTCAAGGCTATTCTCTTCTATATGAGCATTTGTGCTGTGATAAAAACGCTGCAGAGCAAAGGATGCAAACCCACGCCTCAGAAGTATTGACTGGAATGATTTCTCAGCACTCCTCTTGCCATCAGCTTTCTGAGGTGATTCCCCCCTCCAGTCTGCTGCATTCTTAAAATGGAAAAAAAAAATAATCCTGATTTCTTAATCACATGTTACAGAGTGATTGTGATTTCCCTCAATATCTCTCTGTGCCCGTAGGGAAATATAGTCTAGGCCAATTTTTGGCACCTGTCTTTCCTAATCCCCTGTGCACACCAAGGTGGAGGGTTAATTTAGTGGTGTGGGGATGTCCTCCTCTTCAATGATTTTTGCCTGATTTGTTCTCTTGTTGCTGGAGGAAAAATGTTAGAGGATTTTTGGTTTCCTACTTTTTTTTTTTGAAGTAACACTGTGAACCTAAAAAATCAAACTTTTTGCTGAACAATTTTTATTTACAAGTAACACCTAAAAATTGCAGTAACAGGAAGGAATATGAGACATATTCACACCCCCTTCATTTTCTGTCTCCCTTGAAGTTGTAGTATGTTTCAACACACACAATGAATTTTCCTATTTAGCTGAGGGACTCATATGGCCTCTGCCAGAAGTTTCTTAGCTTCTCACAAAGGTTCAGGCTGGAGCAATAATTTTCTCTCCATGGCCCAGGTGGGGGAACCAAGATGTAGAGTCTTGAGTCAGATTTTAAAAATAATTGTGGTGTCTGAAGCTGAGAGTAAAAACCAAATAGCAGCTTCAGGAGCTGTCATTTTGTGAAACCAAGTTAGTAATTATATTTTCATCTTTCAATATCTGAATGTTTTCAAACGCTGCCCCTCACTGATGTGCCCTGGCTCACCCACGAAGCCTGTGCAAGTTGAACCTGAGCTCTCAGCTCTGTCCCAAAGAGCCGACTGAGCCCACATCCGCTGGTAGATGCAAATGTACCTAAACATAGAGAAATATGTCCAGAAAATTACAAAACAGTGCTGAGGGTAATTAAGTAGACTTTGCAAGGACTGTCTTGTGTCATGGTGTTTGCCCGTGCAGCGTGGTGCGTCTTTGTCAGGGTGGGGAAAGTGGTTCTTCTAAATAGATGCTCTGGATGAGCCAAATCAAGGCAGAAAGATTTCCTTCTTTCCTCTTCACTCCTTGCAAAACACAAAGATACCTACGCCAAACCATTTCAGTTCTTCCAGCTTTACTGCCAGCCTTCGGGCTGCCTCATTCTGGACCTGCTGCAATCCAATCTGCTCTTGCTAATACTTCTACTATAATATTTATAACAGCCCGGGTTGAACCAAAGGCTACTTGCACTGACAGATGCCACAAGCTATATCTCTCCTTTCCATTTTATTGTTTGGTAGCTTCTGGCAAAGAGGGAGAGGATCTGGTAATGAAATGCTCCTTCTCTGCTTTAAACACACAGGAACATTTTGCTGGGCTGCCTGTTTTTAAAGGGGAGTAATCAAGTTGTTGGCTATCAATGTGTTATGGAAGGGCAGGATATGCGATTGTGGTGGATAAGATTCGTTTCTGATTTAATTATCAAGCTGAAAATATCAGCTTTCACACTTGTGGCTTTGGGGACATGCATGTGGGCAAACTCAACTGCGACACTGGGCAGAGGGACCTTATTCTGCAACAAGGGTGTAAAGTCACTTCTCTGTAACTAAAGATAATGAGTTCTGCAGGACTATATATAGGTGTGGAGCTGCTTTGCAGATAAAGCATCTCTTTGCTACAGTAGAGGGACTGGGGAAAATTCTACAGGGAACAATCTTCTCCTGGCAGATGGCTGGACCAGAAGACCTGCTCGACATTTTCCATGTCTATTTTTCATGATTTATACAGCATTACCACTTGGAAAAGCAATTCTGAGAGGACATTACGATTCTATGACAATCCGCTGTACTTGAAAGAGAAAAAAGTGCCAATATAAATATGCGTATGCCCTACAATTGGAGCTAACCACCTCCTTCAACTCAAGCCCTGTTTGACTTTTTCAACTTTCTTGGCTAGAACCACATGGAGTTTTCTGTTAGGTGGTTGATTAAGCAAAGTTCCCTGTGAATAATAATGATTTGGGGGGAGAGGAAAGATATGGTTGGAGGGAGAGAAGGGGGGAGATGAAGATGATCAGGCACCCCAGGCCCTGCACTGTGCAAGAACTAAGCTCAGTCTCAGGTAAGGACCAGACTGAGGATGTGCTCAGTGTCTTCTGCCCTGGACATGTGCCCCAGCCACTAGGCTACTCATTAGCTCTCTCTGGGGGAGACGGAAACTTCCTTTGCACCAAAATCCCTGTTTTCACCTAATCACAGAATTAGGTAGATGATAAAATATCAACAACAATTTTTGGAAGGAACACAACTTTCCTCCAAGCTTTATTGAAGTGCCATGGGCTGCGAGGGGAGAACTCCTCCTTCTGGTCTTCATTTGAAAGAGAAGTGTGAATTATGGGAGAGGATAAGATCCAAGGAGAGCAAAAGGCTTCAGGGCAAATTTTTTGCACAGTACAACTCAGTTTAGTGTTGCTGGCACTGGGACAGCTTTGCATTGCTCCACTACAAGCTGTTGCTCCTCATGGCAGAGCTACAGGGCACAGCTGCTGTCCGAGGGCAGTATTCTCCAGAAGTAAAGATTGAAATTACCATGTTCATAAGGACATCTCCATAAGAGGAGAAATAAAATTATTTCAGATAAAGGAAATGTCATCAGGGCAAACTGGGAGGATACAAAAATGTACAGACCAAAGAGCCCATGATGGGAAATGGCTGGAGACAAACGATTTTGAAATTAACAGTTAGCTTTAAATGAAACTAGCAATTCATTTAAAACAACAGTTTAAACAGAAGAAGACAAGTCAGTAAATGCAGAAAAGCTGTGGAAAAAAAAATATACCAACTTCACTTATGTTTACAGCTGCACTCTGTCCCCCAATCTTGATCTTTCTGTATAAACACAGTGTGGAAAAAAGGCTCAGAGCTTTCCAAGTGCTGTGCACAAGCAGAGTACAGAAACCTGACTATCTGTTGGTTCTAGTCTCTCTTGATATACGTCCATGGCTATGATATAGAATACACTGGTAACTCCTACTTCATACTATTGATCTTTCCTCCAGGGGAGCTGTGCTCCTTCTCAGCACACAGTTTTCTTTAAGGCAAACAACACCCAGAGAGCTGGATGGCCTCATCTTGTGCAGATTTAATCTAAAACCACAATAATAAAAAAAAAGTATTCTGAATGCAAAGCAAATAGCAATTACCCTGACACTTCCTTATTTCAGCCATGAACCGCAGCTGTATTTGCTCTTGGGCAGGGGAACTGTTTTCACTTAAGCCATGGGGATTGGAGGCTACAAATCTCCGAATTTCATTGCCTGGAGGAATCCCCACAGCACAGACATTTGGGTGTGAATTGCTCAAGTCCTGTGCTGGAAAAGAGGACTCAACTTCTTCCTGCTGCTCTGGGACACAGCTGTCCAGGGCAATTTCCATTGCCTGGAGACCAGGAAAGAGAGCTTATGTCCAACTGATTTTTCTCAACTACTATTTTTAAAAAGCCCCAGCCTCAGCAGTCCTCAAGAGGTCTCTCCCACTCCTTTAATTTCTTAATACATGTAAAACTAAACAGAAGAAAAACAGGGCAGAAGGTTCATGCAGTTAAGCTCTAGATTGACTTCATCCAACTTAATGCTTTTTAATCACTCTTTGAACAAAAGATTTAGTCTTCATAATCCTCCTTTTGCTCAATTTGCTGTTCCTTACTTTATGAAATCTATTTATTTGGTTTCCCTGATTCCCACCCCCTGGTTGAGTTTGCAGGAGAAAAAAAAAATGGCTAATATCACAGAGAAAATGACTTTCCAGAATAAAATAAACTACAAATTACAGTGCCAGCTTTTCTTTTGTGGCTCTTCACTGGAAAGTTGCACCCAAACACACTTTTCACTTGGTAATCATCTAACATACTGACCTGAGCTGCTGACCAAAAATTCCCGTCTGTCCCCAGGAGCAAGACTGTAATTAGACCTGCCGATTTCAAGGTTAATGCAGCTCCTGTTTTGGGACACTGAGGGCAGTGAGACATTTGCAAAGGAATTCCTATTGGAGGCTCTGCTTCTTGGCAGTGTCCAGCAACATTGCCACCACTCTCCTGTTCCAAGCATTTGAACCTATTTTTGTCTATGTATACTTTAACTCGACTGTGATGGAAATTGCCAAATCCAGTCATCGCGGTGGGCTGGACTGTCCCTCTCAAAGGCACCAAGATCCACGGCAGGACCCTTGGCTGTGTGGATGTCTGGCTTTCACCAGCTCCTCCCTCGCTGCTCCGTCAGACAGGGGAGAATAATTCTGCCCGGACAAACAAGTCTGTCTTTTCTTTCCAAACATTTATCTCTGATTCATTGGCCCTTCAGGTCTGTTTAGGAGAAAATAATTCAACCTCAGTATTTCAGCTGCAAAGAAATACACTGATGTGGGCAGCAGCGTGTTAGGCAGGAGAGCCAGATCCACAAATCACTGCTTCCCATCACCCAGATCCTGCTCTACCCTGGATTTCAACTGCTCTGTTTTGGACAAAACCCTCTAGACCTTTTTGCAAAGCCCAGAGCTACCTGTGTTCATACCTTTCCTCATTTTCACGATAGCTGTCTCAGATGTGCTGAAGACCTTGTTCTGTGAGAACATTTGCAAAATAAAAAATCAAATGCACTTTATCTTTCTTATAGTCTGAAAAGCTAAAAATGTATCTCATCTTCCATTAGTTCCTCATTTAAAATAAATAAAATCAATTAAATATAACTTTTAAGATTTTATAAACTATTATATACTTGAAAACATATTTATTCTCCAAGCTGTTCATAAATAAACATAAGTGCAAATTAATGTAAAGTACTCTGTGAAATTTCATCTTTCAATTAAACAATTTCAAGGAAAGTCCTTAAGAATACTTATTGCTGTGTTTCCTACTGTTCCATAAGTCGGACAGATGTGATCAAACATATGTAACACATAAGATGTATGCAAAATTCTCTTGCTATCATTTTTCTTTAGGAGAAACAAAGAATATGCCCTTAAACCATGTGAAGGAGAAAAGACCCTACACCTAGATTCAGACTGTATCTTGATTCCTTTGGAAAAGTGGAACATGATTTCCTCTGAACAGACACAGAGCCCCAGGCACTTTGTATGTTCAAAAATTAAACTTACAACTGGCATACATCTGGCAGTGATCCTGTACACTAAATCCATTTGGTTGGCCAGATGGCCTGAGACTTGCAGCTTTTTAATCTCACACACAAAGCACTTTAGACTGGAAAAAACAATAAATACAACATAATATAGCATCATGACAAAAAGCCTCTGTTATTGGTTTTGGAGCTATAGGTGTGGAAAAATATGGGCAAAGCAAGTATTGTTTTCACAATTTGCTTCCTAAAATGTGCCATATTCTGTGACTGCATCTTCTTTTCCTCCCTTTCTTCTATCTAACTGATCCTCAGTGAAGCATGAGTGATTCCTTAGGTACAAGGCTGGATGCTGGAGGCAGAGGATGGCATGATCTGCCATGACTCCTCTCTGATAAGGAAGAGCAGGACCAGGAGATCTTAATATCTCTTTTATTCCTGGTCTCTTCAGGACAAACATCCCACATCGTCTTTCTGCATTAAAAACAGAGGCAGCTTTAAAAAGTGAATTTTTCTACTGTCAATACCTTCAAACAGCCAAGGGCTAGAAAAAACAAACACTTCATATGCTTTGCTCTGAATGCACATTTCTTTTTCTCAAACACCTTTCTGTATGTTACCAGTGAAAACTCTTCTTCCTCTTGATGCCAGGAGGAGCTGCAGTCTTTTTCCTATATGCTAGTGATCAATTCCTGTGCACCTATATCTCCTTTTTTTTTTTTTCTTGTGAGCCACATTCCATTAAATTCAATGTAGAAACTCCCATTTAATTCATGGCTCCGTGAACAGCCATCTACCAAGTCACCACGATATTACCGTAACTTTCACCTGCCCCACACCACCGTTAAATACAAGCCATCAGGAAGAGAGCACATTGCTGGGAGGTTGCGGTCAGTCCTTCGGGGTCCTCTGCAGTGAAAGCAGAAGTACCGCACAGCTGTGTGAATGAAGCAGAAATTCAACCTTTCAGCACTACGCCCTGTTCTTGCACTGAGGCTCATCACTTCCCACTGCTACCCCTTTCCTACCTTCTTTGGAAAGGCTAATGGAGCATTTTTGGCTTAGGTGTCTATTATTCACCGTGCAACAAATTCACTCAGAGGAGTGGGGTTTAGGACAAACCAATGACTTCACCCACTGGCTTGTTTCATCTTTCCAGTGACGCCTCTTTTGCTGGCAGCTTCAAAGGCATCTTAGTGGATAAACTGTCTGACCTACTAAAAGAAGTACAAAGAGAATCTCCTTCTCAATTAATTCTTGTGCTCCAAATTCATACTCAGCTTTGTTTCAGAGCAGCTTTCATTTCTGTTAATCAGCTACGACAGTTTTAGTCCCCTTGCGTCGTTGCCTGGCTGCAGATTTCCTCCTGTCCTGTACTTTCCCCAAGCATTTTAGGAAATGTTGCTACTGAAAGGGCAGAGGCCTGGACCTCAGCTGAACTGAATCAATACCTCCACCAAAGGAAATCCTTTCAAATTCACTAAAATTAAAGCAAGCAGACTTATCTCACCCAAGGGTCCTGGCCCTAAATGTTACAAAGATAGCACATATGTGTCTTACTGCCGAAACATCTGGTCCAAATGCTGTTTCACAATCCTGAATTCCATAAATACAACTTGCTGGGGGAAGAAGATTGCTCTGTACTTCCATACCAAAGATCCTACGGCAAATTCGTGATTCAGGGAAAGGAGCTGAATATAATGAGGGATATTCATGGAGCAGATGGAAAATAAGCATCATCACCACTGTCTGAAGGCCAAGAAAGCAGAGGCTGGGAGAAGTCTCACCCAAGGCCATGAGGGGAGTTGAAAGTGTAGCTGGGAGAAGCCATTAGTGATCTTCACCTGTCAGCTCTCTGCTCAGAGCACTGGGCTGTGCCGGTGTTATCGATGGATGAAAAGAAGGATGTGTGGTTCAGAGTCAAGATCTGCAGATATGTTAAAAAAATATGCACAAAACTATAGTGGTTTAACAACTATCTGGGGTGGTTACCTACAGCATCTGAGGCTTGTGGATGAAGATTTGATCTGAGAAGCAAAGCCATTAAATAAACTGCTCCTCTCATCCCTGGTATCCACAGTACCCCCATGTGTCACCTGTTGAAACCTCTTCAGCTGGACCAACAGACACACAGCACATCTGGAAGCAGAAGACTTTAATTTGGATGCCTAACTACTAATTTATGAGCCTAACTTTAGCCAGACAAGTCTGACAGTCCTGGCCTCTGCTTTTAATGCTATTAGTATTCTGGAGAGTCTATTGATGATTTCATGCCAAATCAATTTTGGCGCATTAAAGTGATTTGTCTGAAATCCAGCAAAAGAGCTTTCCTAATAATTCAGCTTTCAGACTCTGCAATGCTGGTGGGAAGGTAATATGTGCTTGCATAGGTGCCCTCAATTTGCTCTACAATCTTCAGAAAGATTTTACTGGATTTTAAAGCATTTTAACATATGTGCTTTCTTTTAAACCTCTGACGTTCATTTTAACACAGAGTAATTCATAGTTCACCTCAAGGTAATTTTAAAATAAAAAAATCAAAATTGTCTTTAAGGAAAATGTGTTTCATCTTGAACTTAAAGTCTTCCTTGGTATGCCTTTTAGATAGATCCACATTTGCACCCGCAAAAATGCACATTAGTCTGTCAAAATGTACACTAGTGAAGTAGCCTTGAACTACTTGATGTTCGTCAGGCAACATGATTTTCTTTCTAACAGAGCAATGATGGTGCAGAAATAAGCAAGAGCCAATGTACGATTTATCAGTGTCCTTTGTGGAGCATATATCAGCTCCTTCCAAAATATTCTAATTTTTCACCCTATATATGAATTCATATAAATGTGATGACCCATCACTTTTACATTTGTAAATTATACATGTCTGAGAGGAAGGATCATATTAACTGACTTTACAGGAAAGGTTACACTGTACTCAAAGCTGTGAAGAGAAGAAATATGAAATACAACATCCCTCCTGCCTTTGTGTGTTGGGTGAGGCTGGTTCAGAGGTCTGAACAATCAGGAATGCTAAAGAGGACAGAAGTTTAGTTGCTGTCTAGGTTTGATATGTATATTGTTAGCAGTCACTGCTTGTTTGTTGAAGGATATCAGATATTTCAGCTAGTGAAGAAACAGCCAGGGATGCTAAATAGCTTGAAACGGGAAACAACCATCACCTGAACTGCCAGCTCATTTAAATGAGTGTTTGGGTGAATATATCGTAGCACAGAGACAGTTGTCCAGGGTCCATGCAAAACAATGCCACCCAAATTCATCATGGCTAACCATAAAGGAAAATAAACATTTCTGCCTCTTTGCATTATTCCTCCCAGTTATGGATTTTACCATCTCTCCCGCTTTATAGGTCTTGGATGGGGCCTCAGCGCCAGCTGATGGCTTTGGGTCCATCAGCGCGACAGCCAGCTGCCTGGAATGGCTGGGGTCTGGCTCTGGCAGCCCAGCCTGGCACAGGGGGGACCATCTGGCACCGGCACCTTGCTTGGTACTGGTCCTGCAAAACCTGCCAGAAACCCCACGGTGTGCTCCAGGGCCAGGCTGACCAGGCCAGGGCGGCACCTCCTCCCCTAGAGAATTGCCTATCGAAGACTGCTTTTGGGGTGATTAAAACCTCATTAAGGAACACAAAAATTAACCCTCACAGTCTCTAGCATAGTGCAAGGGTCTTCTCTAACAGATCTCAAATGCAAATGTATTTTATAGAAATAGATATCACATATGGGAAAAAAATAAGTATCTTTTCCCTGACTTTACATTGCAGGATGGTCAAGGAGACCTTTACAAGCGACTACAGAGAATGTCCCAGAAACAAAGAGCACATTTTTCTTGCTCTAGGTAAATGTACTGATATGCATGGGTGGCTTTTCCAGTTCTGGCACATTGCTTCAATCTTTTCTTTCCCACCATGTGAACAAATGTTTGTTTGCTTCAAGTTCAGGACAGGCTTTCCAAGGCAAAATCCATCCAGATGGTCATGAGACAACAGGAGGAGTCTCAGATTTCTCTAAACAATTTTTTAAACCAAAGAAATTGTTTTCTACAGTGTTCTTTACTGATGATGCCTTTTCTGCTATTGCTCACAACACTGGTGGAATAAGCTGCTTTTGTTGATTAAAGCTCTGGAATCCCATAGGCAGTGTAAATCCTATCAAAAGGTTCATCTTTTCAGATGTTCTTTTTAAGTTCTTTAACTATGGTTTCTGAATTCTCCCTACAATTTCAATCTTCATAGCTAAGCCCTTCACGCTATGTTTATGTAGATCCTGTAAATGACATGAGCGCTGTATTTACTTAAAATTAATATCTATGTTATTGTTGTTCATGTATCACACATGATGCCCCAAAATTGCACTCTTCATGTACTGCACACGTAGTAGACGTGTAGATAGATGTTTGATGAATGCTTGTATATTATTCCTGGTTTTATTTCTTCAAAAACAAAACAACCACACAAACCTTTAACCACAACATTTCATTTTACATCCTCTGTGTTGTTTAAAATATTGTATTTCTTTTCAGACCCCATGTTCTCGCCTCCTGTTTCAGAAACGATCACTGTCGTGGACGCTGGTGACACTGTTTGCTGCAGGCTTGCTTGTCACTAGAACTATACATTGCTTTCATCCAGCAGCAAAACACAACAGGCAAGATCTACCACTTAGTGCATGAATGAAGTATTGATTCCTCTAGTAGAGCAAAATCTCCAGCTGTGATTAGCCCAAGCACACTGTTTAAAGCAGGAATGTCTTCATCACAGCCCAGGCCTCCATATCCTACACTGCTGTGCGCAGTCCCCTTTACTAGGGAACTTTATAACCATTACCAGGGTGCTGCAGAGCACTGTGTGGGCTGGGGGATGGTGGAGGAGTTTTGTGGCTGCTCGGTGCTACGAGGATGCTGTGGTGCATGCGCCTTGGAGGGCAAGCTGCAAGCACGGTGACTTGCTGGTGGCAGAGCATCTGTATGGGACCGGTGGGACAAAGGTACCAGGAGGTCAGGACACAAGAGTTTACGTGTGCCAAAAGATGCCAAATGGGAATCCCTGTCCCCAGGAATGTCCTGTGAGAAAGCAAGAGGGAAGCAGAACGACAATGTGGCAGGGGGATCAAAGGAGATGACAGACATCATGGTAGCAGGTGCTTGAGCCAAGAAACATCAGTGAGATGTTCTCACAGCTTTTGCTCCTGATTATCACCCAGGTCATGTTATTTATGGGTAGCAAAGCTCCTTTGTCAGTAGTTTTCTGTTCACACCCTGTTCAATAATCAACATGCATTTCATCTGAGAGGGACAAGACATTTTTTAGTGAGCTGTAGAAAAATCACATGGATTTTGATATGATTCATACTGCCTTTGCAATTTCTTGAGATTCACTTCACTAGAGCCAACTTATGGTGTGCCAAGGCATGTGAGATGGTTAAATAGTTCTTATAGTCCACTTGGTCATCACACTTGATCCTATACTTCATATATGGCTTGAAGTGTTTGCAATTAAAGATGATGGCTGCCTCTGAGCTGGATCCAGAACCCTCCCAGTCACCAGGGATCTGGTTACCATCAAGGCAACCAAAGGACTTGAAACACTCCACTTCAAATTCCTGCTCCATCAGTGTGTATGACCTTGGGAAGCACAAAAAATCTTTCTCTGCCTCAACGAAATGGGGAAAAACATGCTTCCCCACCTCACATAGTCCTGAGGATAAACTCCTGAAACCTGCTGAGGTGCTCAGATTCTATGGTAATGGAGGCAATATAAGTACAAGAGATTGATAGTCTTTCCATTAACTTTGGATGAGACCTTATAGGCATTGTGCATTTCTTGCAATGTTCAAAGTAAGCAATTATCATTATTTCCATCTGTTCCGTCTCTGCCTGCATCCTTTAAAAGTTATGGCAAAGGCTGACGAGGTAGAAAGACTGTATGTCTCAGAAGTGAGCAAAGTGAGTCAAAACCCCTCACCAAAGTATGTCTGGAAAAACAACACATTCTCAGAATCATGTTATATTATTTTTGATATTGCATTCTCAGCAAGCTTTAGTATCTTTCAGGTATCAGAGAAAAACACTACCTCCAACAAGTGCCCTGAGAAAGCCTTTCAGAGCAGTGCTTGCCTTGGCTCACCCATGGCAGGTTCAGAGGACGTGGTGGAAGGATGACCAGGGAGTTACTTGTTCTTCTTCACAGGTGTCAGAGCTCCTTTTGGGAAGCGGAGGAAAAAAAAAAAAAAAAATCCGTGTTGGTGTAAAGCCAGACAAGAGCGAGGGGACTCAGGAAAGCTTTGAAAAACTCCTGGAAGCAATATTGGCTGGGCAGTTGAGTAATTTTAAAACTGAACAAAGTAGGTGAGAGCAGAGGGAATGGTTCATTTTGCTTCCAGGATGATTTTCCTGTGAGTCCAGTGGGATTATGAGATGGCCCTTCCTGTTCCTAAGTGGGATGGTGTGAGGGGCAAAGGACAGAGACTGAACATTTCCAGAGGACCAGGTTCCGGCATGCTTTGGCTTTCAAAACATTTTTACAGTCATTCAGACCCTGCTCAGAAAAAGACAGTATTGATAAGCATCAAGAGAGGAATAAACAGAAACTGGCACCTAACACTGTAAGGTTCTTCTTACCTTCCTTCTGCTCTCCTTATTCAATCAGTATCCACAAAGCATGGTGCCTATGGAAGTGTGGATTTCTGCCAAAGGCTCTTGCAGGCAACTTCGGCTTCTGTATAAGGAGGTTCAGCTTTAGTTTCCCAAACGAATCAGTTGGCAACCAAGGTGTTAAAATTTTGTATTCTCTACTAGAAAACATCAGTAGAAGTGAAAAGTGCATTTGCAAATGTATTGCCATCTATGTGTGGATAGGCCAGTGTGTCTGGAAATGTTATCAAGGTTAATTAGAAAAATTATCTCATCAGAACAAAAAAAAAAAATCAAGTGAGTGGAAGCTCTCTGCCCGAGACACACTAATCTTTCCTAGCTTGGTTTCAAGTGCAACTGCGATCCATCAAAGTCATTCCCCTGTGCAGTCCCTGGAGGACATCAAAAGTTTAGCCGAGTGTGGCAATGCTTGCGTCGCACCTGCAGTATTAATGAAAACGGGTGTTGCAGCTGCTTCCTCCAGCAGTGTGCAATAAAAAAAAATAAAAATTTAAAAGCAAGGCTGACATATCCATACCGTTAAATATTGTTGTCCCTATTTGGAAAGATACTTACATAATATTTCTCTCTGTGGTTTGGGAACACCTCCCCAAAGAAGTCATGACCATTCTCCATCTCCTTTGTCATTTGATTGTTCCCATTCAATAGTTGTTCACATACTTTTAAAACATTTTTTTTTTCTTCTAATAAAATAAGATGCGTGGCCAGGGAGTACAGTGAGTAAGAGGTGCATTTCTGCAAGAGTGTTTTTCAAAAGAAAAGCTAACGATATCACTGATTCTGTACTTGCTTGGGTTGCACCCCACTAGATTTTTTTCCTTTTTTCAAGTGGGCGCTCATCACCACCGATACCTTGCTGGTTGTTCAAGCCATTGATTTTGAAATGTTCCTTGTCTCCTTCAGTAAGTTTCTTTTGGATCAAAAAGTCTCACACAGCATGATGCACTGCTCCCATCATGCCAATAGGGTACTCTTTGGAAAAGTCTGTAACAGAAGCCAGGTATTTCTGTTTTCAGCTATAATGATATTTCTCATATTCTCCTTTGGGAGGATTTTGCTGTGTCTCTAGTTCCCAGTCTTCTCTCTCATCATTCACAGGACTCATCCCTTTGACTTCAGTTTCAGGAGAGCAAGATTTAGCCTGAGGTGCCTCCTCCAAGAAAAATAAACTGTAAATTGTTCACTGTTTTGTTTTCACCTTTGCTTTCTTGAGAGTCGCCCCATTCATCGCATGCAGGCCTTTGCCCCATCCCTTTGCTCGGGCACTGCTCCTCACAGGTGGTGGAGCTGGCAGCCCCAAAGCGCCAGCCTGAGATCAAGAAGCAACAAAACTGTCAGCACCGAGATCTATTTTTACATTTTGCTTCACAGTGTCACCGTAAAAAAAATGGAAAAACACTCACTGCTGCAGCTCTCCCACTTTCTCCCTTTATCAGTCGTTGTCCTTTCTGCTGTGGCACCACAAAACAAGCAAGAGAGAAAACAAATTAAATTACTCTCTGGTGCATAGAAAAAAAAAAAGCCATTTAGCCCAGAATTCCCCTTGGAACTGCCAGGCTGCAACAGGGAGAAAAATCTTGTAATACCACTGCTGCAATGTGCAAGACAATGAAGTGGTTGCTACCTCTTGTGGCCAAGCACCGTGCCCGGGAAGGCACAACGGTTGCCTGCTCCTTCTAGTACCACTCCCTTTGCAAGGGACACAGGGGGTGACAGTACCACGGTGGAAGCTCCCTGGGGAGTCAGAAGTTCCCTCACTTAAAAAGAACTGCGACTTAAAAAGAACATCAACTCCTTAATCACAGTCATCTTCACCACCCCAGCAGGTTCAAAGCGTTGTGCGGGGCTTGTGCTAACACTTCTGATCTTACTCTGACCGTAAAGGCAACATAACTTTAGTCCTGTTGTATGAACAGAAGTTGGCAGCTATATCCCTTCCTTGCTTATTATTATTTACTACTACTCTGTTGTATTACCACGGCACTCAAAAGCCGCAGGGGTATAACAAAGAGAAGTAACCTTGCTCCATTGCCAGTTCCTTCCATCTGAGTACCTCCAGGTGGTTTGCGTGTACTAATCAGTTTCCAAATCTCCAATATCAGTGTAACGGCTTGTGTGGTAATCATGGTCCAACAAAAGCACTTGTTCAGGCCCTGTCCCCGACACACATGTGGTCCTATGAAAGTGACGGACATCTGCCTGCAGACACGGAGAGAAGGGACCCACGGACCTTCTAGAAAAGGTTTAAGCACTGCATTTCTGCATGCTGGAGCACTGCTTGCTCCTGCCCCAGCACTACTACCTCCAAAGTGCACTGTAAAGCAGGTATTTTACAGGTTAGATACTCCTGCTCTACATGCAGCATTTTCATCTACAGACAACAACCCTGCAGCAGAGCCTCCGTCATTCGGACAGGATATTTCTTGACTTGAAATCTTATTTGCATGTAAACTGCAGCATTCAGATATGTGCATAAATTAACCAAGAAACACACTGCACTGGACTAATATGTCAATAAGCTTGAATACCTTTTTAAAAAACATTTTTTTGTGACTACTTCTTGCTGTTCAGATCACTGGCTAGAGACAATACAGAGGCTGGAATCAGAGCAGCATCGTGAGTACAGCACAGGCTGACACACACACACTCCAGCAGCAGTTCAGAAAGTTTTCCATTTCCAGTTTACATTGCATATAACACAAGTTGACTCCATAAACATGTTTTTTAAACCCAGTTTTGTTTCCATTATAAACCACAATTAGAGACCCTCTTCTCTGTTGCAAAGTGTTTATTTTGTTCTGCACTGATTTGCAGCGTCCCTAATGAGCAGCTAACAAGATGTCAATTAATCATGCAAATGGGAAGAAATAGATATTCAGATGATTGCACTACCTGGAGCTGGGAATTGGAACTTCATATAGTTAGCTGTCTCTTATCTGGTATCTTTATTTTTTTGTTAATAATTTCCATGACTTTCTGCTTATGCTGTTAAAGGTAAACAGATGCTCAAGACCTCCATTGCATCATTGTCTTACTGGTCTTGAAAAGACACATTTCTGGCAAGACATACTTCACATTAGGTGAAATGAAATACACCTGTGTGCAATGGGTCCTGGTCCTTCAGAAAACATGCATCCTCCTGCACGCATGCTGCCCAGATGGTCAGCACACGCCTGCAAACCCAGCTTTTCTCCGAAACATGGTGCTTTCTGAGAACTTACAGAGTAACTTTGCAGTTCAAAAGGGATAAACATCATTTGTCGGCCATGCTGGACATTGCACCAACAGACAGGATGCATTTTGTGGTGAATGGGATGGAGTCTAGTTGGAGGCCTGTATCTAGTGGAGTCCCCCAGGGTTTGGTATTGGGACCTGTGCTGTTCAATATATTCATCAACGACTTGAATGAGGGAGTAGAGTGCACCCTCAGCAAGTTTGCTGATGATACGAAACTGGGAGGAGTGGCTGACACGCCAGAAGGCTGTGCTTCCATCCAGCGAGACCTAGACAGGCTGGAGATTTGGGTGGG
>VZTO01025562.1:289899-308024 GCA_013400615.1 Syrrhaptes paradoxus
AGAAAAAACTTCTTTCCAGTGAGGGTGACAGAGCACTGGAACAGGCTGCCCAGAGAGGTGGTGGAGTCTCCTTCTCTGGAGACATTCAAAGCCCGCCTGGATGCGTTCCTGTGTGATCTGATCTGGGTGTTCCTGCTCCGGCAGGGGGATTGGACTAGATGATCTTTCGAGGTCCCTTCCAATCCCTAACATTCTGTGATTCTGTGATTTGCGGTGCCTGACCTCCAGTCAGACTCCTCCTTAGCCGTGGAGTTAGTTTGGAAACATGTTTAAGATTTCAGGGCAAAACTCCCAAATTCTGAGTACACACATGGACAGTGTTGCTTGGCAGAAAACGAGGCCAGGCTCAGGAAAGCTGAGACAAGAGTAGTGTTAAGACTTCAACTTAGGTCATAATCAGAAAAAACACCAGTGATATCAAGGCTGTTAAACCTCAGTATTTTTTTAATCATCAGGCAAAGAGACTCAGGGTTTCCATATTAAACTATCCTGGAAAATTCATCAAGGACAACCAAATTATTTCCCTTGCACGATTGCTTAGAAGGATAAATCTGAGTAATCGCATAGATTTAGAGGGCAGAGAGCATTGCTTATGATGACCAAGAGGTGAACTCACTATCAGGGAGTCAGACAAGGGGCAGCAGTGCTGTTCCATTTTTGCTTAGGACGTTGCCTTGGCTGCCAGGCTGCCTGGATCAGCTGGTTCGGACTCTGTAGGTGCGGGTATTTTGGGATGCTGTAGCTACCCAGCTGTGTTTTGAGCTGAGGGGATCAGACCAGTGGGGTGTCAGTCTGGGGAAAGGCTGCAGGGACCAGGAGGATGGCAGGGTCCTGGGAATCTTCCCAGAGGAGATCCCTCCACTCCTCCGAATCACCCAGTGAAGGTGCATCTCCTCCATCACGGACACAGTGACAGAAATCCCATGCCAAAGAGGAGGAGGTCCCTGAGAGGACACAGCACACTGGGGCAGCAGCAGGGCTTGGGGATGGGGCTGGTGGCCACACGGCTCATCCATGCAAAGCCATGTCCTGCGCCACTGCCCCGAGGGACCGTGCGGTCCTCATGTCCTTTCCTCTTCCATCCATTGGGAATTTCTCCTTGTTAATTTGATTTTGCAGTTCTGTATTTTCATGAGTATACTCATTGATTTTGCTTTCTTTTTTTTCCTTTTTTTTTTTTTTTTTTTTTTTTCCTGGCAAAACTTATCCTGTGATTATTTGAAAGGCTGCAAAGGCATCTGGGGAGTTTCTCTTGTGCTGTTATGATTTAGGCTTGAAATTGCTTAATTGCTGTTTCCTATACTTCTCATTTTCAGTTCCCTAATGACTGTATCAATTTGTTGACTATTATGCCCAATGACAGGGCAGTGATTTGTGTGTGTGTTTCAACAAGACATTTTAAAATCTCTTCCCTACAAGCTGCAGAAGGATCTAGCCTTTCGTCCTGATGTGCTCCTTGTTCCTGTTGGCCAGAAGGAATTCTCACGGATGGCACCAACAGTTGCAGGCAAGATTACATTTGGCCAATATGTGAATTCCACTAAGCATGCTCAAAGTTTTCCTATCACATATTGCCTTTAATTTAAATGATTAATTACAGATGGAATTCTGTTGGCTTTTTGTGAAGAATTAAAGTAATTATAATGTTATAAAAAGCTTGAGTTAAAAATACATAGCTAGCAAAACAGTAAGGGCAACAAAGACAGAAAGGCAGGAAAGCAAAATATCAGTGACGTGAACAAGTGACAGCAGAGGAAAATAAAATAGGCATAAACCAACTCACACTTATACTGGGCTAAATTAGAAATTAGCCTCCAAAACTCAAGTCTACAATGCTGGTGAGATGAACAATCAAATCCAGGACATTAATCCAGCTCTTAACTTTGGAACAAACACCCTGCCATTGGATGCAGTTCCCCAAGATAAAGCAAGGGCTCTGTTCAAGTTAAATTTGTGCTACAGTTTTGTGACTATGTACTAGTGCAACAAGAAGAAAACTCATAGATCACTTTACAGAGCACTAAAAAATTTTCCCATTGGACACAAACCCGCTTCTCTTCTCTGGTCATTTTCTGTTGCCCTTGCTTTCAAATGCCCAATTCTGCATTTTAGCATTGAAAGATGAGGAATAAAGACCTGTTTCGGACCCCTCTTTGCCATCTTGTGTTTCCAAATGTTGATCTGCTACATACAACCTGCTGTCTGTACAATCTTGGGAATTGGTTGAAAAATCTTCATTTTTATTTGTTCTTTTATGTTGATGGGGACTTTAATGTAATGTCAGTCAAACACAAGTTAAACTCTATTGATAAAGTCTGTTAGGTTCATGTATTTGCAACGAGGAATAATGCTACTAATTTATTTCTGTGGATTTATCACACCAATTATTGTGAGTAGTAACATTTAAAAATGAGTTACGATTAGAAGAAACCAAGCTTATGTATGGAATGATGTCCAATGCAGTATTTGCTATCTGAAACCATATGGCATACTTTCTAGAAGATGACAGGTGGTAGCTGGTGTTGAGAAGGAGAATCCTCTTGGCTCCAAGTGCTAACGGAGGACTCTCAGCATATGTTCCTCTAAGAAATTTGCATGAAGTTTGAAAAGGAATTGCTAATGATGCGTTCATAAATTCTTGTCTTTCCTGGGTCTAATGGAGTCATTTCAAGCTTCTGACACCTTAGATTATTACTTGATCACAGCAGCTAGCAGAAGCTGCTGATACCAATGGTCACTGATATTTCTTAACCACACAAACCAGGATCTGATACGCATAGCGTGCAACAAGCACAGCTTCAGCGAGGATGTAAGGCTTCCTCCAAAGGTGTGACCTCTTGTCAATTTTCAATGAACAACAAACATTTTGGTTTTATTAAGTACATAATTTACTATGTTCATCAATTTCGCTTAATTTCATTTAACCTCACTTTCCACAATCATCTGTACTATTCCATTTTTCAGGAGTTACTGTCTGGATTCACCAGGCAAAGTCCCAGGCAGTTGGACCCAGAGGGCTCTGAGCTCCTCTACATCAGGTGCATTAGCTCAAAGGTGTCACCCCATATAGGCAATTTAGATAACCTGCAGGTTATCAGAAAAGGTCAGGCCTCAGTTCTAGGACTCATCTTAGACCTGAGAGCACACTGTTGGTTGTATATTGTATCTCTTGGCACAGCTCTCACTGGAGCACCTGAATAACTTACAGGAAATTTGATATAGATTGACATAAAGGGAAAGTTTAAAACTCAAACAACAGCCAGTCAGAAACATGGCTGGACAAATGCCAATTTTTGTCCAATTTTATTCAAAGTATTTACAGCTTACTTGGTTACTTTGATGTAGTGCATTGGGCCAAAATACCCACCAAGCACTTTTTGTTGCGTTTGAGGCATGTATTCAGAATTAGCTTAGACAAGGTGCATTACCCTTGAATTATCTGTGTGAGCTAAAGCAAAGCAGATGCAGGAAGAATGTGATTATCTTGGTAATGTTTGTGAAACAGATGCGAGCGCTAGCAGTAGAATAAAGCACCTTTCTATGTTATTAATGTTGTTGCCACCAGGTTAATAACACACTGCACATCCACCACCTCTCTACTCAGTCTGCTGGGTAGATATGTGAAAAAAATACTGTTAGGAAAAGGTCATATCAGAAATATCTATCTAAAATGAGGTTTACCCATTGAAACACTGAACAGACTTTGGCTTCTGACTCCTACAGCATCACATCCCACAGGTCAGAAAAAAATCAAGAATCACATTTTTGTTCCCTTCACTCTCTTTTACAATTTATTTTCCCTCAATACAACATATTCTAAAAGGACAAAAACCCAAGCACAACTACACAAGACCAGATATGATCCAGGCTCCCCTCTCTGCAAGAATTTAGCCATTTCTCTCAAGCTTACCATAGGTTTGGTGATTGTTGAGCCCACATGAAAGAAGAGAAGGTGCACAGATACATATCCCCATGAGCAGCAGCCCTGTGCCTGGCTTGCCCCAGTTGCGTGGGTAGCAGGGACGAGTCGGGGCAGCCAAATTGTCTCGGGTTGGCAGCCAAGGCTGACTTCGGATGTCCTTGTGGGGCAATTTGCTCTGCCTAAGGGCAATGAACTCGCAGGCAGGTGTTTTTCAGTGCTGACTGAACTCCATACATTTTTTTGCAAAGGGCCTGGAAATGGCTGGCAGATTCTCTAGTCTGGTATTAGCACGTTCATCTTGCCTTCCTCATCAAGGATCGCTTTGTCCAGCTCAGGATCTGTTGTCCTGAGCTGCGTAGCCCATACGAGAAAATCCCAAAACATCCCATTACAGTACAGTCTCACCTGCCTCAGGGTCTGGTTTCACTCCTGTGCAAACTGGGTTGAGGCCATGGCCTCCCTTGGCAGCCCTTCTCTTCATCCTGTCTGAAGACACCACGCTATGGAGCACCCGCCACCTCGCTTGGTCCCTGTATAGGTAATGCAAAGGGTAAAGGTCCTTCATCCCTCTTTGTCACTGGAAATAAACAAAACAGATGGGGAATCTAATGCTACGCAAGGCACTAAGTCACACCCAACACAAAGCTATGATGTGAGATGAACCAGGAATATAAGTACTTGTATACCTTCACACTCAGCCCAAAGTAGGGTGGCATTGGTGGGCATTTTTCTATCCATCATTCCTTCACAGACTTCAGTCCCTGGCTGAAACAAAAAGAATCTGTAAAGACATCATGCATTTGCCTACTAAAGAAAATTGGTAAAGGAAAGATAAAAAACATACATACTTCTGTCTCCAGGCTTCTAGGGAATAAGTGCAGAGCTCTATCTTACTCTTCAGCACTGCATAAGATACAGAATGCAAAATTTCCTCCTTGAAATGCTTTGGCACAAACAACTATTCTGCACTATTTGTTTAGAAATCCAGTGGGGCTTCACTGAATAAAAGCTAGTATCTTCATACTGGTAGTTGAAATAAGAACTAATTTCATGCACAATTGGCAGCGCAGAAGGAACTTCCTTGATATCCAAAGAGCAAAAAATTTTATGAGGCTGCATATGTATTTATGATTATTTAAAGTTCTTGTTATAATGAGGATCTTTAAGGAGAGGAATTTTGTATTTTAATTTGCATAAAGACAATAAAAACTCTTTGAAAAGCAATTCCTCTCTATATAAAAAGTGAGAACATAGCACCTTAGTGGCACAGACATCTGCTACTTAAGCAGATGCCACCACGTAAACTCCATCAAGCAGCACCATCCACCAATCAGAAACCACCCAAACCACATCCGCAGCCAAAATTCGCTGGGTGGCTGGGAGCCTCCAAAGCAGGTTGAGAAATGATGAGCTTTTCTTCAATGTCCTTATTAAGCATTCAGTGGCATTTATTTGTTCATCGTTAACAAATGCTACTGTATCGTATGGCACTGTGGCTGCTCTTTGGTATGAAGTGAATCCTCACCATCTACAATCTGCAATTCTTGCTCACGAGATCCGTATCAAAGGCCCGCTAGCCCTTCGACACGTGAGATAAATAACTGCTTCTTTGTTTCTCATAATGACTGCAGTTTAATGTCCTCATTGGGGAGCTGAAGTATCAATATCTCTGGAAGAGATTAAATATTGCCTGCTTAAGTGCTACATGCAGCGATACAAACTCTGGGGACTGTATTCAGCAGCCGAGCAGCACCGATGAGGTCTGGGGGCTGATAAGCCCTTTCTGAAGTTCGCTTACACTTTAAATCAGGAGTTGATGAAAGGCATTAAGAAAAACTATTGTATTACTAGAATGGATGGCAGTACAGTTTATATGTTACACCTTGAAGTAAGCAGGAGGATTTTCAATCACTTGATAACCTTGAAACTGCTAAGGTATCAAATTGCTATCATGAATATTGTGCAGGAGCAGAAATAACTCAGAAAGCTGCCTTTGTGAATAATAATGTGGGAGAGAGCAATGTTCTTCTGGGCTGGACTCACAATAGCACCAACAAGCAAATACACATGAAGGCAAGGCATGTACTTCAACGAGCGTATTTGCATTTGACTATATATCAATCAGTTATCAGTACAGCTACCTCTTACCTGACCCCCAGAGAAAATAAAAAGCCTGCTAGATAACTTTGCCATGCAGGAAAAAGAAACGGCAAGAAGCCTATTTTTATATATGCAGCTGGAACTATTAGGATAAAATACCCTGTACTTTGATAGGCATTACATCTTGAACAGAGTATTTCAACAAACGTGCACACTACAAATCCTTCCATGCAGGAATTTAATTTAAAAACCCAAACAACGTATCCTCCTGGTTTGCATGCAAGACATTTTAATAAATCTGATTCTGATTTCATTCACAATGGATGAAAACGCAGAGGTTTCCTGGGTAAGAGAAACCTGAGCCAGCCCTCCAGACTCCCATGTTTATGTCCTGAATCAGTGGAGTTTATACCCAACTCCTTTTTTTTGTTCTGAAGTACCACAGGGTTTTAGTCTTGTGGCATTTTCAGGTGACACAGCCTACTGAGATCATCTGACAGCCATGTGAAAACTCAGTGTCTGGAGTGATTCATCATTGTGTCAGATTGTCCTGCACTTTGTCACAATGACTGACAATAGAGGAAACTTGGAAATAATACAAAGATTCAACGCTGGCTGATAATGCCTGCATTGTGATTAGAGCAGGCGGCGAGCCTGTGAGGAGAATGCTAATTCTGTCCCCCACCCCCAATTTCATCCTGCTTTTGCTTTCAACAGCTGGGTGTCTGTGCTTACTTTCTTCATCTTCACTCCTGTGGCATTTTTAAATGCAGGATCTTTTTTTTCCAGTGTGTTAAAAAGCCATATTATTATGAACACAAAAAGAGGCAACATTGCACAGAAGGGTAAATTCTGCCAGCAACGCTGGGCACTGCTGGATCAGAATTGTCTCTGGGCGGATGTGCCCTTCCCTCCCAAATCCTGACCTTATCAGGGCATCTCACCAGCCCCTGAAATAACAGTAAAAACATTCTGAGCAATAATTCCAGGAATACCATAAAACCCTAACGAGCACATGTGAATTTGCATGTGGAGTAGAATCTTGCAAAGGGCTTTATAAAAAATTTTTCCTTTATTTTGCGTTGACTTGCAATAAAGGTTTAAGATATTTGCTGACTGGATAGGGTATTGACACACCAACAGCCAGAAAAACTGGCTGCAGCAACTTTCATGCTCTGAAGCTCCTCAAGTTTTATCAGCGTTCACAGCAACAACATCAAAGACCACAGACTCAGCTGCGTAATTAATCGGGAGGAAAAGCAAGGCCCTTCCTGAGCGTTCCAGCTGGCCAAGTTATTTTGCTGGGTAAAGAATAGGAAAAAACAAAACCAGCAGCAAGAACCAGTAAGTCAAACATCACCGCCTCTACATAAACAGCAGCATTTCTCCCATTTCTGTTAATATAAGAGGAGTGAGTGGCTCTGGCTTGTCCCCCCTGCCCAGGGACAGGCCAGCAGCCCCGCTTGGGGGTGGGTGGGATGGGACAAGCTGCCCCAGAGGATTTCCCCGTGGTGACTGGTGCGGCATGTGCTGCATCACCTGATGGGATGCAGGAATGGGAAGGGGCTGTGGCGAGTGGGGTGATGGCACATGGCTGGAGATACCATGGGTGACGTGGGCTGCAGAGCATGTCATCAACTGCTCGTGTTTCTCCTTCAGTTCTGGCTCTTTTGCCGCTTGGCCTGGGAAGACGGAAAAGAGGGAGGCTTGTCTGGCACCTGAGCAAAAAGCAGGTTTAGGAGAGAAAAGACAGCAATAGGTCTGAGCTCGGCAGATGATAGAAATTCCATTTTGTCCCCATTTTAAAAATGGAGGAGTGCAAATTTATCTGAAGAATATAATTGGCTTACAAAGAGAGCATTTATAATTTGCGAGCTGAAGCTCACAAATAGTCCACTTAATTCGATGTGCACCATTATCCTTGAGAAGTGAAAATAAAAGAAAAAGAAATTTCTGATGGAAGAAAAAGAATGATCCCATTATCTAATTGGCACTAGGAATGTATTTTTCTTTAAACAAATACCAAGCTTAAATAGATTCAGAAGAAAAAATGGGCAAACCTTCTGCAGCCTGGTACTCTGCTGTAAGCCACGGGCTCCTTGTATGGAGAGCTGTATGATGCCAAAACTGATTCAATACATTGGAGAGACACCAGGGTCTGATTCTGGTCTTGCTTACACTGATATAAAACGGAAAAAAAAAACCACAGACCATGGTGGATTCGCTCTGGACTGGTACTGGTGCCCCTGAAAGAAAATGAGACCAAATTAAAACAACTGGTAGAAAGTTATCTCATTTCCAGCAATGACAGCTCAGTGTGGGTTAGGTTTGTGTGAGCTGAAAGCTGAGCTGACTTAGGTTGCTTACATTGGAGTGCAAAAGACTTTTTACTGCAATAGGCCAGCATTTTGTCTCTCACAAATATGGGCACACAGCTTGGAAAGGTTTAATGAATTGGTACATAATCTAAGCTCAATAAACACATTTCCATCCCTACCCTTAATACCGCTTGGTGAACACAAGTATACTGTTTACCTGACGAATATGGTTACTTTCAGGATGGTGAGTGAGGATGCAAGAGCAAGGCAGATCATAGAATCACAGAATGGTTTGGGTTGGAAGGGCCATGGGAGATCATCCTCTTCCACCCCCCTGCCATGGGCAGGGACACCCTCCACTAGCCCAGGTTGCTCACAGCCTCATCCAGCCTGGCCTTGAACCCCTCCAAGGATGGGGCATCCACAAGTAAAGTACATCTACACAATAAATGATCTATAGATTAGAAAGACTTCAGAAGTAATCTGTTAAATAAAGCTCCACGTACGCTGCAAGCTCAGTGAAAGAGTTACTTTAATGATGTTGAAAAATCTGATAATTCACTTCATAGTCTTTAAAATGAGCAGTAAGAAAAACTGATTTTTTTTTCAATCTGTAGCTTTGGCAAGATGAGTTTGAACCATCAGCTTAAGGTCTCTGGACCTTTACCTTATAACAATGGTGATGGAAGACGCAAGTTTCCTAAAATGTCTTAACAACCTTAACAGTATCTGTCCATGTAGATATTAAAAAATACAGTCAGGGAAAGCAATACAATTCCACAATGAGATTACGATCTAAACAGCTGGGAAACAATTGCTATGTTCAACTATTCAGGTGAAATCACTGCTGGCCTTTGGACTACCCACTACATTTTTTTCCCCAGTTGTTTCTTTCTTATAATGAACATGTAGTGTCGAGTACAGTTTTTTAATTTTTTTAGCAAAAGCAGTCTTCCACATGGATTGCAATTATCTTTGAAATATTTTAATATTAAGAAAACAGCAAAAAATAAAGAGCAGTTTCATTTTCAATGTTCCAGTTTAATTAAGAAAGCGTTCAAGTAATTTGAAATTGTAAGCATTAAAATACCAATTAAGCTTAAGGCAAGTTTTCCTATTAATTTTGATGACACCAATACAGAGGTGTCACGTAGAGGTGACCCCTTAGAAACAGGTTATTTTGTGTATTACATTTGGCTATACTCATCCTGAGAGAAAATGAATGAATTTATGAAGAAACTACACCTATTTGGCTAATCCCAACAGGCTGAGCCTTGAGAACTATGATGCAGTTCTCACAACAAGTAACTTAGCAAATGTAACCTCCTTTCAAGGTTTTAATTACAATTTTTATTTCTCAGATGTCCACTTTGGGTGACCATCTTGTTGAAAAGTGAAAATATTTAAACATTGCTTTAACTGTGCAGTATTAACACAACTGAAATCTATAGTTTGAAATAAAGGCTATTCTAAAGGGGAGTAATTATTTTTTAAATCATTTATTGTTCTAATTCTATGTCAGCAGCTAAATTATAAATGTACCATTTAAACTCATTAAAATTCATTTATTGCCTCAAACTCTAATGCGGGAATACTGCAAGTTTTCATGGGTGGCAGTAACACTAAGAAAGCAGAAGTCCATACAGCTGATCTGAGTATTTCCAATCAAGATTTTGTGGGTAGCTGGGCCCATTAAAAAGCTCAGGCACTACCTTGCAGGAACAGTTACTGGAAGTACCCTTGTGGACCCAGAGAAACTAATTCTTAAAGCCAGTCTGGTTATGATGGATTTAAGTCAAATTTATCTCATTTCATTTTAGATCTTAAATTGGTTAATGAGGCTGAAATATGCTTTATTTCAGGGAAGTTGTACTGATCTGGATGAGGAACAGAATTTATGCTGACGTTCGAGTCAAGTGCAAATACCACCATCACTTCTTCATTACTGCGTTAACTGGTGTGATCTGTTCTGCTCAGCAGAACTTGAACAAAATGTCAGGTTCCTAAATGAAGAAGCTCCTGGCTCTCTGCGAGAAACCGGCTGATTGGTTAAAAGTACTTCAACCTTTATTTAATTCATGCCTTAGAAGTGCTCTTTGGCAGGAGCTCTTGGGATCTGATCTTATGTCACACTTACTGAAACTCATTTAATTATTTGCAGCTGAGGAGGGCAGGGAGATGGTTATCGCACAGGGAAAATCCAATCCTCTTCTTTATCAGCTTAAACCCCAAAGCAGGGAAGTTGTTAGGATTCCTGTACTTACCTCAGTCCCAGCCCCTGGCAAGCTGTCTGTCAGTACATGACCCTCTTCTTTTGGCGGTGGCTGTTTAGGGGGGTGAATTCTCCCGGAGATATAGCGGGGCTTTGCAAGCACATGGCCACAATCTCACCCTGTCCTGGAAATCTCTAAGCCACTGCTCCTTCCCACACTTCAGTCAGCAACAGAGCCACTAATGTTGGGATTGCAAATACCCCCAGTGGTTGTTTCAGTTGCCAGATGAAATGAACGGAGCAGTTCAGATATTCTGCAGGCTCAGGCAACCACCACCAAACCTGCGACCGTGTGTTCACACACCACGATGGTGCAAAGAGGCTGTGGCCCCCCTGCCTCTGGTTAATATCAAGTTTTAATAAAGACCAAACTCCTGCCATAGCTTTCTAAGTGTTTTTCATGGATCCTTGGTAAAAAAAGAAATCATCATATTCTTTGTACTAAAGGGTGGGAAAAGGCTAAACCTCATATTCTGCCCTATGAGCAGAATATTAAATGGTTTTGATGGAAAGCTCATGCAGAATATGGGATTCAGCCTAAGGCTAAAGACAGAGAATCACTGACTTTTATAGCTTTAAAAATTTGCTTTATGACTATCATTAAATTCAAACATCTCTCCTTGTGGGGGACTTTTTGTTTCATTAGGGGTTGCATATCCCTTAGCACAATTAGTCACTTCCAAAGTGCTGTCATCATAAAACTTATTTTAAATTGTAACTTAAGAAAATCAAAAGAAAAACACATTTTGAACGAGGACATTCAGCAGCAGTGACTCTTAGACCAGGCTCGTTAGATTTATGATAAAGTCTTATCTGTGCGATTCTCTTTTTATAAATTCCAACCTGAGCAACACACAAAATATATGGTATTAGTGTTTCCTTTGAAAACTTTTGTATGGTTCGCAATTACATAGCTTAAGAAGTTTAGAAGCCTTGGGCAAGCAAGCTAACATATAAAAGGAACCCTTAACAATTGTTTGTATGCTTGATTTGTTTTACAGTGCACTTGGTCTTTAGTTTTGATTGGATTGTCTTACTGAAACATGAAGGGCATTTAAAAAGTGAGGAAGTGAATAGGATACATTTGCAACTATATGCCCAAAAGCAAGATCTTAATGTCAGAAGTAAATTATAACAACTTACATTACTGATGGCATACATTAGAATTCAAAGCTTGGCAAACCACATCAAGGTTGTTCTTACCATGATCTGACAAAAATGCCTTTAAAACCTTGTGTTATTCAGGTTTACAGTAACCAGACCTTATTTATGCTAGGAATTTCATAAATAAAAAGCAAGCATTACCAAAGACTAACATATTTTTTCTAAATGCTGTTGAACTTTTATAAAAATAAAAACATTTATGCCAATAATCATAAGAGCAGGATGGTCTCAGTGGGCAAGAGAGATTTCAGTCACCATCTGCTACTGTGGCATCTTCAAGTGACCTTGAGGCGTTCTCTAGGGACAGATCTATGAAAGGATTTAGGTAGTCAAGTCTAAACTTGTTGCCTATAGCTGAGGGCACATCAGGCCTGGAAGCACTTCCACTGGTGACACGGGCAGTAAAACGTGTGAAGTTCTGCTTGCGAATGGTAGGGGAGTATCCATACCCTCCCTTTGAACGTGACTGCAGCCTCCAATAACCCGCAGTTCCTGGACTTCCTAAGCAAAGGGTGATTCCAGTGATTTCTCCGTATTCCCTAATCCTAAAAGATGTCTCTTCCATGGGATTTGTCTCGTGTTCCGCAAACCCACTTAAACCTTCAACATGCACAGCATGGCATGGAGATCTAAGGTTAAATCACAGGTTTGGTAGGGAAAACAAAAAGAAAAAAGAAAGGAAAAAAAGAAGAAAGAAAGATGAAATGTCCTTTTGTTTGTTTTAAACCTGCTCTTGCTTTGGAAGAGGGACTGGGAAGTCCCTGCTCACCCTTTTCCTGCCATCCATGACTTTACACATATTTGTAAGATGTGTACAATTGTCACAAAATTTGAACCTCACAGATCTTTGTCGTACTTTTTCCAAGCTGGAGTCCCAGCTTGCCTCCTTTGTCCAGGAAAGCCTTTCCAGCCACTTAATTTACTAATCTCACAGGTATCTGATTCAACGCCTGGTCTCTCCAGCGGGATCTCCCATTATGGTGACTTGACACGAAGTTTGTCTCCTGGGTAAAGTAGAACTCTTCCCCTGCTTCAGTTTGTGTATAAACAGGAGAGGAGAGATAAAGCCAGAAGTGACAGCAGCCACTTCCTGCAGGCTGCTGTTGGGCACTTAGGGGAACGATGGACTTGTGTGTCAGTTCCTGCCCCGCTACGTGCTCCGCCGTGTTATACTGATTACTCAAGGCTCAGGCACCTTTCGCTCCCATGAATAAGAGTCTAGTGTAACCGTAGGGTGAATGACATCCATGAGCAGGGTGATTGCTCCCAATTTCCTCTGGTGGAAATGGCTACCACTTTAGAATCAGGCCCACTGACAAACCAAAAATAAAAATATTCACAAGCCTTAAACATAATAAGCCTGATTTGTCTTCATTTCAGCTGCAATCAGTGAGCAACAGCCGCACTGAAGTAAGCCTGAATGAAACATGAGATGGCATATTTAGGTTAACAATGACTGAATTACTCCAAGTTTAGATTCTAGTGCAGGATTTTAGTAAAAAAAAGGATCTATGCCGTCACTGTGTCCAGACACGGGAACTGAAAGCTCCTGGCACAAGTGCCACAACATCGTCACACCAGCCCCCAGCAGAGAGGGGTTGCACTGGGATGGGGCAGACCCTCCGATGGGCTGGGGGCATCCTGCTTTGATCACCAACAGTCAGGTCTGCAGCTTCAATCTGCCTGCTTCTGAGCATTTCCTAACTCCTGCACTTTCCATCAAGCCCAGATTTATACCTAGTGCACAACTAAACTCCATGGGGATTTTATCTATTCCGGAAGTATGCACATACCAAACCAGGTCTATTCTCCCAGCAGAGCACATGAGATTTGTGTTTTAAGATGCACACAATATTATAATGTTTTCTGGAAATCCTAAATAACCCTGAGTAGAGTCTACTAAAAGGAAATAAAGTTTAGCAAAATAAAATCCCTTCAAACCCACACTATATTTAAAAGTAATATTTTTTGTATGCCATCGTTTGCCAATATTGAATCTGAAGATACCAAGATGATGCTTTGTTTCACCAGAACTGTGTCTGTCTCCTTCCAGATCCACGGAGGCACCCACAAAGTAATGGGAAGAGCTGCAAGGATGCGAAGAAACTCTCCAAGTACGTTGCTTGAAATTCCTGTCCAAGTTCTCCTTTTTTATTATTGCATCTGGATATATCAAATGTATGTTTCTTAGTTCAGACATTGTCCTCACTTGTCCTGCGAGGCTGTGCTTGACCTTTTATCAGGGAAAAGTTTTAATAAATAACTTAATGGAAGAGCTACACTTCTTTCAGGGAAATACAATGAAAATCATCTTGTTTTTTCCAAGGAACCTAGACAGACTGTCATTCTGGTTTTACACTCTAACATCATATTTACTCAAACAAACCAGTCTTTCCTCTGCATGAGAGAAATTTTTCCTTTTGAATCACCCTCACAAATGCTTCATCTGCTGACTGAGCCCAGTGACCAACTCCCAGTTCTCCAAACACCACGAAATGAGGCTGTAGAGAGAAGGAGCACACACCCAGCAACACAAATACCATCACCTGCTTTCCTAGAAGGTAGAAATAAGGTGATTTGGCTTCAGCTTCTCTTCCTCAAGATTAGAGGAGCAATTGCTAATAGGAAGGAAATAATGTTTGGTGATTTACTGCTATATGACAGTTTACATCAACACAGATAAGTTAAGACCTTGACATTAATGCCATTGATTATCATCAATGTTATCAGACCAAGAATCAAGATTTTCTGGTAAAATCTTCTCAGTCAATATCTAGTCTAGTAGGTAAATACAAACAGACAAGTATTTCTGCAATATAGTATTTAAGAAGCTAAAAACCTCCCAAACCAGTTATCCCAATGACAAGCATCAACTATGCTCTCAAGCAGGTTCCAATAAATCTAAGAATTAGCCTTTGTGGCATGTGGCAAATCTGTGGCTAGAAGAAAATTAACATAGTCCAACCCTGTTATGCAGACATGACCTGGATCCAAAATGTTTAGTGCTCCAATGAGCCAAACTGGATACGAGTGCTCAAAGGGCCCCAAATTCAGACAAACTCACACTAGTAACAGAGGCTGATACCTACCAACCTTGAGAGCCAAAGCAGAGCAGTTCTGCACACTGGGGCTTTTACCTCTGGAGACTCTCAATCTCAACCTATACGGAAGTTCATTTGGAAATCTCAGTCTTACCACGTGTGAATGTACACCCAAATTCAAGGTTAGCTCTCAACTCCCAAAGCAAACAGCCTCTCCATCAGAGGCCCAGAAGCACAGCAACAGCAGGACATCTGCAGGTCAACGCCAGCTGTGCAGGCAGATCAAATCCTACCCATCAGCACCATGCCTGCAGGGTGGCTGTTAACCTTCAGCTTGGGAAAAAAAACCTTCCAAATTCCTACAACAACAAATGTAAAGGGGACCAAGCAGGCCTGGAAGCAGATTTGCAACAAGACAAGGCTGTGCACGCAGACAGGCTGTTGCAAAGTGCACGTCATAGCTTTTACTCTTCAATGGTAATAGTAAAGATTTAGTTCATTAAATGATCCTCAACCTGTATGTGTCCTAGCCTGGGGATTTCAGGTGGCTGGCACGCATGGTGGTATTTGGTCAGTCAGTCTAGAAGGACCAGCTCAGCAGGAAGAAATCAACAGGTTTTCTCCTCTCTGCACTTTTTGTTTCTTCAAAGCAGAATGCTGATTTTAAGAGACTAGGTTAGCAGCACACAGTACCTACAAATAACGGGAATCTATCCTGATTGCAATTTATAGAAGAAAGCATCCAGCCCATGGAGATTACACATATTTTCTTATATTAGAAAGGAATTTGTCAATAAATATAAGCATCTGCAAAGATCTAGCAATGACAAGGAGGTTTATTTGTAAGAAACTATGCTTATGTCCGTTCTGTTCAATACTGCCATTTTCCTCAGAGTCCTAAACATCTCTGCCACCATCACACAAGTAAGCAACTTGCAAAACATTCAGTTCCCAAATTGCTTTACATGAACATTTAGTTCTCAGGACAAGAATGTCTAAGCAATGCCAATTTAAAGTGAAGAAACCACAGAAGGCAGTGGATTTGAATGTGAATGAAATTGGTATGAGATCAGAGCTTGGGCAACTGGGATCTGCCAACATTTATGTAATAACACCTGACTGTTCAAGAGATAATTCCAGTTCAGCCTGGATTGGAGACTGAGAACCCCTTGGAGCCTTGTCACTTTTATTTCTGTAAAAATTTTCTATCAATATATCACTAGTAAGGATATGTTTAATAAGTGCTTTCAAAAACAAGTCAAAACAAAGCTACATACTCTGCCTATTCCCCCAAATGCATCCTGATCACAAGAAAACTGGAAGCCATGCAGTTGCTCTGGATTTAAAAAAAGCTAACTGAAACCAGACTAACGAGTTTGCTCCAGAGGATCAAAACTCACAGATTAAACTTTCTAAGAGTCAAAAAATGTAACAAACACTGAACTTACTAAGCCAGACTTACCAGTCATTTACTGTGTTGCATAGTGATTAGACTATAAGCCTCAGAGTTAAATGATTCAGAGGAGTTGTCACTTGCATGTTTATACCATTAAGCAGAATTACGGAAGGAAGAGGAGATGCCAGACAAAAATACATCAGTCAGCCCATGCCTTCACTGGCAGAACTTGAGCCAACCCAAACTTTCCTCCACAGAAGGTCTAGGCTTGATGCCTGCCTTACCTGTCACAGGTGTGACAGCTTCCAAATCTCAATGCTTGGAATTCCATCTATCCTCTATAGCAAACACTGAAAACAGATCATCTTCTAAACACCAAAGGCTGTTCTAGAAAAAGCAATAGCTTTCCTACCCCACATCTGTTCATATCTAAGGAAAGTGTGCTTATTTGCCCCCTCTAAATACTCACGAATACAGCAGAGTTTCAGAAAGCCCAACGGGGGATCAAGGGCAACTACAGACATATAAGCACTACAGCTGTGTCCATTACGCAGCTGATAGCATTTATGGTCATCAGCTAATTGGGGAAAAGTAAGATGCAGTTTTGTGGCTGCTCTAAAGCACAAATGTTTTTATTTGATTTTTTAAAAAGTAATGAAACATATTTCCACATTATGTTAAATCTAAAGTAAATTTCTATTTGTTCTGTGAAAATTGAAAGTCAAATGAAAGGGAACTAATCTGGGTATCTTACTGTGGGAAACCTGCAGTGTGAATTCAACCAAGCTATTAGACACTAGAGAAACCACACGGGAGGGAGCTGCAGGAAACAAAGCTTCATAAGTTCCACTGGTCACAGAATGACTCGTTTCTTTCTTAGTTAGGATGAGGCCTTATATGAGCAAATGGAAAAGCTGTGAGAAACTCCAGCAGGTAACTAATTACACAATGCAAAATTAAACACAGCCCATCAGATACGTTCTTTACCCCTCTTTGGGTACGAAACTATACTCCAGTGCCAAAAAACAAGATGAAAAAAATTCAAGGAATCTCCATGTTTCCATTTATTTGCTGAAATTATTCCTTTTAAAATAATGTGTCAAGAACTGACATTTTTGTGAATATATTAATTCCTTTTACTGAACTGCAAATGCCACTTGCACAGGGAGGAAAGGAAGCATGAGACAGATGCAGAAAATTGCTCCATTTGCTGGTAGTGCAGCTATTTATATGTTGACAAACAGTCGTGCCAAGAGCAGATGGATATTTTCTAGTATTGAAGAACTGCTAATTGTTTGCTGCTGTTCCTTTCAAGTTCATGGGGGAAGGTCATTGGTGTTCTGCAGAGCAAGGCATGAAGAAACCAGTTCAAGCCATGCATTTGGCAAAGTGGCCTAGCACCTCCTATGACGGCATGGAGGATGCCCTGAAGCAAGAAGATGCTCGGCCAGATGTCAGCTTAACAACTCTCAGTAAAGCATGACCAGGAGGAGTAGCACTTTCCAAATCTTCTGCGAGTCCCTCACCAAGCTGTACAACTGACACAGAAGTATTTAGCGCAGAGTCTGATAAATACCATGTGCCTGTAAAGATTTTACAAACCCATTTTGTCTTTGTCTCACCCACATTTTAATTATGTGGAAATATAAATGTACTTATCCTAAAATGCTGGAATGATATCAATTGAATCTGACAAGCAAAAGGCATCTTGCTGTAAATTTGTATACAAATGATCTCACCCCTGCTTGTTTATATATGAGGGCATGTGCTGTCTGCTTATTGACATATTGAATCACATTAGAGTGAAGTGTAAAAGAAGTGAGGGCAGATGAAGAGCAGGAAATTATTTTTGCAAACTGAAGTGCTCTTATGCTGCTTTTGTAAAAAAAAAAAAAGAAAGAAAACAAGAATA
>VZTO01025563.1:0-43504 GCA_013400615.1 Syrrhaptes paradoxus
ACATTGGTATATGGACAGGTAAAATATTAGCATTCTTTCTTCAGGGACTTTTTTTTTTAATCTTAATTGTCACTCAGGTTGATATACCATGTGTCTATTACTACAAATTGTGCTCTTTGATAAAGAATTGTTTGTGAAGGAATTTTTTGGTTGCTTTTTTCTATAAGATTTAGTGAAAGTGATTCCTCTGATTTTCAGGAGATGTATAAGAAAACTCATCTATTTTGTCAAGATAGGCTGGGAAGTAACAAGTTGATCATATGATCTGGCAGACTTTTATATGGAGATTTTTAATATAAACAGTATGGAGCTTCATGGAAATGCTGTACACCATTTGAAAAATACAAAGACGAGGTGTAGGTAAACAATATCTCTTCCTGATTCTGAAAAGGTTAATCAGGTGCTGATGATGAGTATTCAGCCAATTTTCTGTTTGAGAAGATATTATGCAATCAAATATATATTTCTAGGTTCATTAAAGTGTCTGTTCCTAGGAATAGCAGTTATAATACAAAACATCATTTTCAAGACTAATCTAAAGTAACTCCACTCACATGGCCTCTGCCTAATGTATTACCAGTAAAATAATGAGATTTTAAAATCTACACAAAATTTTTAATCTAAAAAGTGTGTGCAGTCACACTTTAAGCATAGAATAGTTATTCTCATGGGCTTGAGATCTACAAAGGTATGTGTCCAGCCTTTGAAGGATCAGGCCCCAACTTTTTAAATGCCCTATATATATATTTGACAAATACATGCAAGAGGCATACGAGACACCAAATGCAGCAGTTGGATCTCCAGGGTACCATGTGGAGCTGTTTTCAAATCCCTAAGTAGGAGATATATTTCAAATCTTCACTGAGTTAATTATTCATAGTGTATATTAATAAACCATTGTATTTCTGTCAGGACTAATGAAAGCAAAACTTTTTTTTCTGGTGAAAAATAAAATACACTTCATAATTCTGAAGCTTGTCTCATTACATCTCTTGAACTTCCTTCTTCACAGAATGAAATGAAATATCAGGTGGTGCTGTTGTAGAATATAAGGTTGCCATGTAATTCAATTATTGTCTTGTAAATCAACAGTCTAGGACAAGCAATGTCTCTTGTATTCTCCTGTCTCTTGTATTCTGCTAGCTGGAAAAACAGCAAACATTTTTCTTGCCAAAGAAGAGTTGCAGTCACAAGCAACATGAGATTGACCTTTTACCCTGGCCTTTGCAATATAGCTAGCTGGTATCCTTAAATCCTGGCCCTTATGACAGCAATCTTCTTACAATGAGTTGGGGGCTGAACAACGAAAACAGACAGACAACCTATATTATTGTTATGTTGTACTCTAAAAACCTTTAGGTTTTTAATTTTTACACTGTTACTGTAATCAAATCAATAAAACATTTTAAGGACTACTTGACTACTTAGTATGATTTACTGAAGATAGCCATTCATTACTTTCTTTACAGTGTTGACACCTCATGAAATATGTAGAATTTTTAAAATTTCTACTAGTTTGAGATATTGATTCTTAGACATGATTAATTACCCTGGTTCCACTGAAATCACAAGCAGCTCGCTAAAGCTCTAGGTGTTATATATTGACAAGTAACAATTTTGCAGCTGAAATTAGGTTCCGCAAACCAAGATACTCTTTATACTCAAAGGGAACTTTCCAGTAAAAATTATGCTAAAAATAATTAAAACGGTGGAATTTATTTGATCAAAAATTCATCAATTCATCTGTTGTCCAGCATATGTTTGAAACCAAGTACACACTTGAAATAAATTAATTGTGATTTTCAATTTGTTTCTATCCTATTTTTGATGAGGAAAATTATGATGAACCAAAGTACTTGCCAGTACTAAAAGCTGTTCCATTAAAAATTTCTCAGTAATATCTAAGGAAGTTTTTAAATTTATTCCTACACTGTATTTCTTCAACTCATTTTGCTCCTAGAGAACCACTATCAAATTCAAGATGCTCCACAGATCATGATGAACTACACTTCAGGCAATTTTAATACCTTGTTAACCATTAGTGTTACCTAGACTTTAATTCTTCTTATTGAAGAACACTCTTTCAATCAAATAAATAATTTTTTTTCCTTAGATTATATGAAACAATATCAGATTCAAACAGGATGTCTTGAACAGCTGATACAATGAAAGGCAAATCTCTCAAGAGTGGGGTGCCCTCAAACTGTATTTTCAAATTTAGGAACCTTGTTAAGTTTCTTCAGATTTCCCTGAAGAAGAGTTAAGAAAGACAAAGATAGAAAAGTGAAAGTAAGAAACTAACTGATTAATCATTCTACTGCTTTGGTTAGGGCTGACTTGATAGAAGTATGTCAGTTAACTTGCAGGAGCTCTGTTTTTCCCATGATTCACATAGGGTAGCATAAAGCAAAAGTGAAATAAGAAGCAGTATAGTACAGTTTGCAAAAATTTATGAATTTAGAAGGAGGAGTATTTATTTTCACATTCTTGGAGCTTCATGAAGACAGACAACTACTCACCTGATGTGCAGGTCACCTCTAAGGGTTATTAGCCCTTTGTATAAGTGGTTTTCAGTAACAGCTAGTGTGTCACAGGTCCTCGATCAAGAGAATTTACTCTGTACTGCAGTATTGTTGACAACAGACATGTCCAAATCAGATTTATCCGAAGATTTAGTATACTTTTTCAATTAAATTTAATTTTTCAGCACTGACATTTCTGTTTTCTCTTACCATTGCTAAAAGCAAGGTCTGCAACCTTTAATTTTCAGTCTTAAACCAGGAATGTCTTGAGCTCTAGATGGGTGCAATTTCTAGAAAGTTGACAATTTTAATTCCATGTAATCTCTCCTGTGTATCTTTTGAAAGATTCCTGGGTTGGAGTTAAGGAATAACTTATTTTGGATTAACTGTTGGATATGGAGTTATTCAGTCACAGGGAAAAAAAAAAAAAAAAAAAAGGGGAAGATATTTTTAGAANATATCTAAAGAATGAAGTAGAGAGGCATGAAGTTTTTGACTAAGGTGAACATTTTGTTTTCCAAATGTCGATAAGAACTGTAAATCTTCAGACTTTTTCAATATATCAGGATATCCACTGCTATAGATGTTCATATAGATCAACATCCTACTGGCGCAGGCTTTAACAGAAATACAAATATTCCCACAAACCAGCTCTGTTTTCAGTAGCTCAGACTGATAGCCTGCAAGCTGTATTTGCAAGTCTTGTCTTATTTCTAGTCTAAGTGTTACTTGGCACATGACAAAATTGTGCCAAGGAGCACTCTAGCAGTTAAACCATTGGTCAGAGCTAAAGTTAGTGCCCTGTTTCATTCAGTGATGGCAACATAGCCCTCTACCATTAGCTGAAGGGGTCCCAGAGTCCAAAACCAGTATTGTGGTTCACTGGGGAGAAAAGTGACATAATATCTTATTATGAAAAAAAAAAAAATCAGTAATTATGCACTGAGAGAACAAAACGTGTGGCTTCAGGACCAAAGCTGAACTGGAACTTAATCTGGCTACTGCCATAAAAGCCAATTAAAAATGTTTCTATAAATGCATTAGCAACAAAAGCAGGGCTAAGGAGAGTCTCCATCCTTTATTGGATGCGGGGTGAAACGTAGTGACAAAGGAGGAGGAAAAGGTTGAGGTACTTAATGCCTTCTTTGTCTCGGTCTTTAATAGTAAGAGTAGTTATTCTCAGGGTACCCCGAGCTGGAATACAGGGATTTGACCAGAATGTAGCCCCTATAGTCCAAAGGGAAATAGTGACCTGCTATACCACTTTAGACATAAACAAGTCTATGGGGCTGGATGGGATTCACCCAAGGGTACTGAGGGAGCTGGTGGAAGTGCTCACCAAGCCACTTTCCATCATTTGTCAGCAGTGCTGGCTAACCAGGACTTAGGTATGCTCTAAACTGGGGATGAAACCATTTATCACAAAGGGGCTGAATGCATTGCAAGCTCTGAAGCCTGTCAACATCCTTAGTGAGTAGATCAACCCCTCAAATTCATCAAAATCAGTGATTATCTTTTATCTACTCATTCCAGTTTGCAGCAGGATAAAGTTCTTTGTCCAGGGACAACTAGTTATAAATCACAAGACATGCAGTACACAGCACTAGAAGATCTCCATGCTATTCTATCAGTGATCAACAAATGATGATGAAATATTGGTAGAAATGGCTAGATGTTAAAAGCCATGACCTTCCCTTTGTCTGAACCAGAGGACCTGCTCAAAATGAGTATGACAGGAGAGTAAATTTAAAGCTGCATAAACATGATGACTTGCCCTACTGAACTAATTTCACTTTGTCCAATTTAGAAGGAAAAGAACAGATGGCAAAGCGGGGTTGTGGGTCAAAGATTGATGGGCTTCATCCAGACCAGAAAAACAAACCACACTAAGAAAAGTCTTCCAGTGCAGGAACTCAATTTCTTGTACAGTAAATTTGCTAGAATGGTCCATGTCATTACTTTGGTTTATTTCAACTAGCAATTTTCTATAGAAATTACAGCTACACAAGGCCCATAGAAAAGGAAGGCTTCCTGAAGTCATGTTGTTTTGAAGGGTTACTTAGAATAAATTATATGGACTTGGTGGGTGCTTTGATCTCAATGACGAAGAGTGACATTGCTGGGCATGCCTAGTTTATTAATATAGACACAGCTAACAGACAATTCCCTGATTATTACCACCAAAAGTTCACCTTAACAAATCAGAAACTGTATCTGAGGCTGAAATTTTAGATATTTGTAACATCTTTTATTTCTTTAAAAAAAACCTGTAAAATTATTCAGTGCCTGAAACATGACCTGAGAGAACAAAAGCTTGGAATAATAATTGGAAAATTTCTGCCAGGTAGCTGTCTAGTAAGAAGAAGTAGAGTATGACGATGATCCTTCAATCATGGTACAATTATGCTTTTGAGAGGTGCAGAAATCATGACTGAAAATTAGTTTCTTAGTCACTTTGTTAGTTTTCCTTATTTTCACATTTAAATTTTGTATGTTTTTCTAGTATAATCAGATTATATCAGATTATATCTGAGAGCAAAACTCTCATCAATAACAGTTAACCTGTAGTCCCTTTGCACAGGAATGCGCCTTTAGGCAAGGAATATTCTTTACTTGCAAATCTGCTACCAAGTTTTTTTTCTGTCATCCAGAATTAAACAGTAAGACCTTGTCATTTTATTTCTGTTTAATTTGTTTTTGTGTATAGTCCACAAAAGCAACAACACCAAAGAAAAATGATTTACGGAATGATACTATGGAGTTTTAAAAGTTTTTATTAGTGAGAGAAAAAAGGCAAATTCCACAAAAGTATAATGGCTAGATATCTTTCTATTTCAAAGAATATTCCCATTCCTAAAAAATTTATAGCTCATCCATGGTTGAGTGGTGACAGATGTTTTTACTGATTACCATGCTTCTTTACTTTTAGAAGATCAGCTCTTCATAAATACTGAATTGTACCATTACTCATAAGAGCTTGTTTTCTTGAAAGAGTTTATTAATTCAGCAATAATTTTATGATCAAGAAAAATGTCTGTAATTACTGAAATAAATAAAAAAAATACAAAAAATATTACATTTTAGTGGTTGCTGTTCTTAGAAAAAATGTGAAGGGATTTTTTTAAGCTGAGTCTCCAAATGGGTGAAAAAGTTTGGTCATTTAGGGATGTTATCAATTATTTTGTCATAAGCTCCTTCTCCTCCTCCTCCCTGGCCACTACCCTAACCATCCTCTATGAGGCCATTCTGCTGTGGTGTGTGTGTTTTTGTTTTTCACAGTGATCTTGAGGAAGCCAAGGCTGTGCTTCCTTGTACACCATAAGATGACGAGGCACTCCTACTCCAGCCGCACTCTCTCATCCCGTGGAATGTATGTGATGGATATGGGGATTTAAGGGGGAACTTAGAGGTACTGTATCCAGCAAGCTCACATAGGTTAAGAAATGTGCTCATAATCTAAATGGTTGGTTTAAGAAAAGGCAGCCTATACAAAGTTTTCTTGAACTAAAAGATTATTGTGTTCTTGGCAGTTCCACTGGAACTGGATGTCTTTTTCCTTAATTAGCCATTCCTGTTTCTCAGCCTTTCTAAAACATGAAGGATCTTGTACTGTTCCAGGGCTGAGTACCAATTTATGTGAGGTAGCTTTTTTTTATGGAGTGTGAGTCACTTATTAGCTTCTTGGTAATACTAAAGAACGTACTAAGCATGAAACAAACAATTTCTGTCTTTTTTTCTGTGTTGGAAGTTGCATCGCCTTTCTTTAAGGAGAAATGTTTTTACTGACTTTAACAGGCAAATCACTGAGGACTTTTAATAGCACTTGAAGGGAAAATATGCCAAAGCCCAATATATATAGGACACAAAAGGACTTCCAAATGCTGGAAGGATTTGTTTCTAATTGATTATATATGACACTCTATAACATGAGTTATTCTATTGCGTTGTTATGGCAACTTCACCTGAGTTGCCTATCAAATTGTATTCTCTGATAAAGCTGTGGGATGAATTTCTCACATTGGACATCCTTTGCATTTTCTATTTAGATGACAGCTGTAATAATTTTTGCTCTTAATTTCAATAGCATTTGATCTGCAGTGACAGAAATTTGTATCAAAGGAAATACATACAAGAAAATATTTCTTCTTTCGCTGTTATGTTACTGGTTTCTGTAATCTATATGCAGACACATTTTCCTGTAGAATAAATTCTCCATATGATAGAATTGTATACAGAATATGTCTACACAGTATTTGCTTCAGAGAAAGTTTTGAATGAGGAAAATTAAACACTCTGCCCTGCATCAAATCATTATGCCCTGTAAAAAATATATTCAAGTAATGCTTTTTTTCATTAAATGAGGAGCCAGGATTACAGGTTACAGACTACAAAGAGTGTTGGCATACTATTCAATGTTTCATGAAGGGTTTGATCAAAATGTCACTTCTTGGAAAACACAAACATATTTGTCCTTTTGACAGCTGTCTATAGAAATCACAAAGGATTAGCTAACTGTTAATACAGATGTCCTCGATGTTATACTATACAGTTTTATCTGAACAGCAAAGCTAATCAGCTGTGTATGTGTGGTGATGCTAGCAAAACATTTTGAGCTGTTTATTTTTCCGCTGAAATGAATCTTAAAATACACGTCTATTAAGATTTTTCTACTAAGAAAACATTGTGTTCTGAATATTTTTATGAGTGCTTTAAAAGTTTCTGTTCTAACAGAAGCAAATATTTGAAATTTCACTCCACTGATATGTGGCAAGAAACTCAACCAGAAAATACTGGCAAGTACTGCAAATTATGTCTGTTTCTCAGACAGAGCATCTGGTCTTTTGGCGGATACCATTGGCAGATCTGTTATACTGGAGGCTTTAAGTTTCTTTTCCTGAGAATTTGGTTTGGCTTATTCTGCTAAGTGGGAAATGGACACTTATGTTCCTATTGTGTAAGATACTTGTGAATCTAATTTTGCCTGAGACGTTCGAGGCTCTGTAAGGCTAGTTAAAAAATTACATCATACAATTTATTGGGAAATTGGTTTTGACCAGAGCATTGTACATGGAAAGTATCTGCTTTCTAAGTAATATCCAGATTCTACTTAAACAAAGCCAAACCAAAACAGAACAGAACAAGCTAGACATAGAATTTCTGTTTTGGAAGGATCTTTGTTAAAATAAAAAGCTAAAAAATATCTAGAAGGAAGTACAACACTTTACTGATTAACCCTATTTATAACAGCTGTTCTTTAGTGGAATGCTGCTGGTTGGGTACTTCACAATCTGGTTGGGAGCAAATAATGCATTTGACCTATAGATTGTTCAGGTTGTTCTAATCATAATCTGTTCATTTACTCATAAAACGTGATCGCGCTAAAAGTGTCCCTTGTATTGGCCATGTCTTACCTCTCAAACCAGCCTCAAGAGCTAATAATGAAGTAAGGTCAGGACAGTAAGCAACTGTCAACTACAGTCACGTTTTTAAAAATTAGTTTTCTATCAAATTCTAAAGAGTTCTTGATTATTTGATGTTCAGGATGTATTATTTAGTCTTTGAAGTATATAGTTGGTTCACTGCGTGTGTGACTTGGTGAAATTATGAGCCGTTCTTGTAAGACAGTCTCTGTTTCAGTCAGGGAAATGTAAAAACTTTTGGGAGTGCAGCAAAAAAAATGGTAACAAGCTGAGGAAATTTCCATAGAATCATAGAACCATAAAAAGGTCTGGGTTGGAAGGAACCTTAGAGATCATCTAGTTCCAACCCCCTGCCATGGGCAGGGACACCTCCCACTAGCCCAGGTTGCTCAAAGCCTCATCCAGCCTGGCCTTGAACACCTCCAGGGATGGGGCATCCACAGCTTCTCTGGGCAACCTGTTCCAGTGNATTTTTTTAAATCTAATTTTTAATCTCTTTTTCCCTTTTTTATGATAAAGGTGAGCAACATACCTTTTCAGAAGCTGCTGAGCTGGGCCCGAGTTGAGTGTCCAGATTCAGACCTAATTCTCAGAATTAGGTTCAGCTTCTTCTGGAAAATGGACCCCTTTACAGACACTACAAGGAAAGAATCAAAAAACACAGGAACATAAATGCCAATAGACCACTTGAAAATCTCGACGATTCTCTTCTTGCATTTAGATTTTATCTCATAATCAGACCTTAGTATAGCTGCTTTTCCCTCAGCTCAGGGTAACAGAAGGGTTGGTGGTTGTTCAATCTTTTTGTTATTTTTATCTTTTGATATTTATTACATGACTGCAATATGTCAACTTCACTGACAAATATTTTGTAACTGAGTGTTTGCAGTATTTTTATGGAGTTTTGAATACAACTGCCCACATTTACACACAAAAAAGATACTTCACAGCTGTTCTTCTAAAAAGAAGCAGTTCTCTGAAAACTCACAGAGTTCTAAACAAGGATGCTAAGGAATTGAAGGTCTGATGCACTGAGCAACTCCACTGATGAGTTTTTCTTGTTTCACCCAATTCCAACAATAGTTTGCCCACAGTTATGCTCTTCCCCAAGTGTCAAAGTGGAAAATGCTGAAGAATAGAGAAGTTGTCACCCTGGCAGTCTGTCTTTGGGTTCCAAGATCATTTTGTCTAAAGTAAGGGCTCTCAATAGAGCCTGACCAATGGAAGGCTATATAATTTCCTTGCCCTGTTTTGTGAGTTCATGGTAGAACTAGATATAAAAATGTCTGTACTGTCTGTGACCACAGGTCTGTTTTACATAATATCCTGTCTTTGCTTATAGGAGATGCTGAAGAGAGGAATATATGCAAGGTATGCATGTGCTATTATTGTCTCTGGTATCCTTTCCTAGCTTCTGGCAATCCATTGATTGAAAGCCAGAATTTGCAATATCAATAACTCCTTTTCTTTCATGAATTTACCTAGCTGCCTTTTAATCTCATTTATAATTTTAACATCTGCACTTCCTAATGACCTCTGTTAATGCGTTGTGCAAAGAAATACTCATCTTATTGGAACTTGTCAAATACTTTCACTTAATACACATTACTCACTTTCCATTCAGTCATGACTTCATACAACACTGCCATATCCCACAGTTATTGCTTTTCTAGAAAGCTCTAGAAACTTCTTCTTGTGCAGATACCATGTGATATTTTGCTCATTCTTGAAGTCTATTTTTTTTGCACCTTCTGTACTCTTACAGTATCTTCCTTTAAGAAGAAAGGGAGAACAGAAAAGCCCAGACAGAACTGTATTGGGTATTAACACTTCAAGTAGTTTCTCTTATTCTTTGCCAACCTTGTTTCCTTAAGAGTTCTTGGTAAAGGATTTTGGTAGTTGAAGTCTGTTGTGTTGGATGGATCACGCTTTCCTACATGTCTGCAAATTCCTCAAAATATTAGATTTGTGACTTCTTTATGCAAAAAAATATGGAAACTCTCCTCCTCTGCTATATTTTCCTGTCTTCGTTTATTAATTATATTCTTTAACCATAGTTTAAAGAAGTCTGACTAGTCTGTAAACCAGGCGAAACAGGTGACTTTCTATATATAATTGAAACCCTGTTTTCTCCTTTTGTTTTTCCTGTTATCCTCTGTCCTTATAGGAGGGACATTATTTACCACTGGAATAATTTCTCATTGAATTTATCTCAGCTGAGCAGCTTTTGCTATGGGTTCTCATACTGAGTGTTGGAGTGAAACGGTCATGTAAAACAAAGAAAATTGAGTTCTTGGGACCTACAATGATTGAGACTGTCCCAGACATTATGTATGAGAATAGTTAATTGTGGGCATGTCCTGAGACTGAAGAAAAATAGCGTTTAGAAAACAAGCTTTGTTTTTAGAACACTTGCAACATGTAAATACATGAAGAAACTGGCTGTGTGATCAAAAACTTATTAAAAGAAAAGGAAAAAAAAGATTTAATCTAGCATAGGCTTGTATGGACAATACTTTTCTGATGTATTTGATAGCATGAGAAATGCTTGTAATTGAATGAGGGTAACATACACAAGTTTAATATCAGCCAATTCGGATACCGACAGTATAGAGGTGCAACAGGGCTTAGAGTACACTGTGGAATCATCTGAGCAGCAGAATGACTGGTGGACAGTTTGGTCAGTCTGTTCCATGCTACAGAACCAAGTGGTGACAGATCCCAACATATGAAAGCAGTCCTGAATTTGTAGGAATGGCACTGCAGTTACAGCTATGCTGAGATTTTTCTGTATGTAGGTCAACAGCTTCCTGATTGTTTTTGGTGCTTGGGAATTATAAACAGCAATTTCCTTGGTAGTTTGGCAGCATTAGTTCTGTCTACAAAAGTATGATATTAGCATTGATATAAGCCCTATGCAAGCTTCCTAGGTAGAAACAGCCTCTGTAATGAGGCAGAACCGATAAATCAAAATATAAGATTAATGCATTAATCCAGGATTTTACTCATATTGCCCAACTGGATCAAATAATCAACTGCTGGATTACATACAATCTGTTTTCAAAAGAGATCCTCTTACTTGCCTGCACCTTTGACAGAGATCAATCCTGGTTTAGGATCAATTTATGCCCTTTGCAACTCCCTTTCAGGAGTTTGGGTGATACATGAGCGCTTGTGTCGCCCATTTCTCTCTAGTTGTCAGGAGACAATCTTGGATTCATTTATTTTCTCCACTAAAAAAATTAAAATGATATTTTTACAGAGAATTTAATTTACTAGCTACTCATCTGGAAGCACAGAAATTGTTGATCTTATCAAAGGATAGCCAGAAATTACTAGGCAGGTAGCCCAGGGAATGTTTTCAGTTCACTGTTAGAAGAGCTGGAAGATAATAGTGACTTTACCTCCTCTGAAGGAAGCCAAAGGCTTGCACATTAAAAAAACACCTGCTGTATTCATCACCATGTGATATATGCCACAGGGATTACCTTCTCGTCTCAGTAAACTGGAATTATGTCATTCTTATTTCTACAGTTAAGAAAAAGCAGTGTTGAAAATAATCAAAGTCTGCAATACAAGACACATCCTTCATCTAAGACAACAATGAGAAAAAAACCTGATCCCTCCCAAAAAAAGCTACTGTACTGATCTTAATGTGGAATAAGTGACGTTATTAGTTGCAGTCACCAATTTGCCAAATAAGATTGAGTTGCACAAAATGAATTGAAATAAGCTGGAGATATGCACTGGAGACTTGTCTTGCTACTGGGAAATCAGCTGAAGTCTTGCAGAGCTGAGATACCAAGCATTAATTTGTCAGTGCCAGACCTTGCTAGAGGCAAGATCATGAGAGAAGTATTAACTCCAGCCAGTCCCTTCTGTACCTGAGCTATCAGCTGTGGCATTCAGGGTAAAGTCTCCCTGACCTGGGATCATATCAGAGAATGAGAGTCAGATTAAAGTAGTTTAATTGCCTATCTTGTGACAGGTATCTAATGTTTGAAAATTGAGGTAGTTAACCCACACCAGCTTTTAACATATGTGTTTCAACATCTCTGGTAAGTGAAGACTAAATATTCCCTTTTTAAAGCATTTGGTAGAGCTCACAGATTCCAGACATCTCCTTTTGTCTGATCCACTTGCTTGGTAGAGTTACTGATGATTCTTGTGATTATTCTGCTTTATTTCCATTCAAGAAGGAAAATGAATTTTTAAAAAAAAGAAAAAAAAAAGAGGAGGAAACCCCCTGGAAAATATCTTTATTCAACGTTATGACTCCTTACCTGTAGCTGTTGATAACAGATACAGCTATCTCAACTTAGAAGTATCATTCTAGATGACAGCTCTAAGAACATAAAATGCTTTGCTCGATCATGAATTGTATGTTCCTTTAATTTCTAAGTGTTTTCAAAGGAAGAAACCAAAATGGAATACGTAAAAAAAAACGTAATTTCAAAATGAAGAGTCAATGTGATTTTATTGAAAAAATAATCAAAAGCAAATAATTTTTTCTTAATTTGTTTCTGTTCTTTTGTCTGGCACTTAATCTTGCACATTTTTACAAAAAAAATATTAATTCTAGAAACTTTAGTTTCACTCATTTTATATCTGTATCATATGTATCAGTTATGTCTATCATGTAAATAATCTGCATCTTCTATATCATCTATATCTAAATCTCATTCTGGATAGATAGTTAACACACCACTATCTATATGCTTTTAGAAAGCAGAACTTTGTTTCTGTTTCTGCTTCTGTTAGCCACTCCAATTGCCAAATGTGCTGCTTTTTTTTTTTCTGCTGCCATAAAGAGAGGCTCTTAGTAGCCTTAGCTCCAAACAGCTTAGCCCCAAGGGCTAACACAAAAATCAGTTCTGCTAGTCCTGATAAAGACATATCCTGAAGAGAGAGATATTGGGATCTGCCACAAACCTTTATAAAATTTTCATTTACCTTCTGTGATGCAGATAAAATTATTGGTCTTGTCAGCCATTCCATCTGGCCATATATTAGATATGAGGGGTTTTTTTAAAGAGCAAACATTTATTTTCTTATAAATCATTCCGTGAAGTTTCATCACAAATCCCATATTAAAAACTCTGTGTATTTTCTTTCACTCTGCCTATCACTAGGGAACATAAAGCTCCAGCAATGCTGGGTGCCTTGAAAAGTGTTTCTGGGGTCAAAAAAAGTACTGATCTCCGCCTTCTAGGTAGCTTGTCTCTATTTTTACAAAAACCAAGCTTAAAGTACAGCGGTATTTAAAAGAGGCCAATTGCTTTGAGCACCACAGTGACAGGACTGTGCTCTTAGTATTTTTAAGATTGCTACACTTTGGAATTTTATGACATTCATAAATGACTCTTTATGATCATTTAATGAAACTACAGTTTCTTTTTAATGGCACAAGAAGTATTGCATAAAAGAACTGGTGCTTAATTAAGTCAATGTACCCTCCAAACACATCTTTTCTAGTTGATTTCAGACACTTGGTGACTTTTCAATAAACCAGCAGCCACGGTTCAGACTAATGAGGGAGCATGCTCTGCACAAGCATGGTAAGTAGATGTCTAAAACTGCTACTTTCACTCAGAAACATGTGCATGGAACAGGATCCTACTTAAAATAGTGTCCTGGGTTAAGCAGAGACAGAGTTAACTTTCTTCATAATAGCTAGGATGAGGCACTGTTTTGGATTTGTGCTCAAAAGAAAGCTGATAAAAAGTGATGTTTATGGGGCTGCCAAGGTCTTTCAGCTTCTCTGGTTGTCTGCAAAGAAGAGAAGCTGGGAGGGAGCACAGCCCCAGTTACTAGTCCAGGATTTGATCTTAGGTTCGGGACTGAGACCCAGAGTGGCCAATAACCTATTCCATAACATACACGTCATGCCCAGTATATAGGTGAGGACCCTCCAGAAGATCGGCCCTTTTGCTTCCGGATCTCTTTTGCTCCGGGTCATCTCGCTCCAGGTGGTCGCTCTCACAAGGCCTTCCCTCCCCCACCCACCCCGGTCAGCTCTCAGTCTGGGATGCTCAGACTGTTGTGTCCGTTCTGTGAGTGCGGTTTTGGGACTCTCCCTGCTCCAGGATCATTAGCTGGGAACAGGCTGAGCCTTGGTCATTGGGTGGGGGGGGCAGTGTCACTGTGTATCACTCATTTGTATATTTGTATGTAGTATTATTTTCAATATTATTGCAGTTTAGTTATTAAATTGTTCTTATCTCAACCCATGAGTCCTTTTTTACCTTCACCCCTTTAATTCTCTCCCCTATCCTCGGATGGGAATGAGTTGGGTGAGCAGATGTGTGTGAGTTGGCCCCCAGCCAAGAGCAAACCCACCACATTTATTTTATGGTGCCAACATGGGGCACTAACCCATGACCCTGAAATTAAGAGTCATTGCCTTTTTCAATTTGTATTTTCTTCTTAGTGTGGTTATATTCGTCACTGCATTATAAAACAGGGATAACCAAACCATACAGGAATTTATCAGGGTACACAAAGCAATTTAGTAATAGATCCTAAGCTCTGAAAGGAAGAGTGCACAGCTCCAAAATGAGACTAAACTAGTCTGGATTTACTATTGTAGCCTCATGGCTTCTGCTGCCCAGGTGTATTTGCTCCTCACTAGTTAAGGCATGCCCACGTTGTGTTAGTTGATGGCAGAAGAGAGTGATGTAAATGTATCTCAGTAGTAAAATGAATTTCATGATTGAACAAGAAGGATAAATGGTCACTTGTATCTATGCAGAAGCCTGAAAGGACACTTTCTTCTTTTCATCTGTGTCTCAGGAACAAAAGAATGCGGCTCTAAGATTGTAAATTGGCTGAAGTTTCTGATGCAATAAGGCTTAATCAGCATTTACTCTTTACAATTTAGTCTGAAAAAACTAGAATTGTTAAAATTGCTTTCACTGCAGTTGTCTCGCCACCTCAAATGAACTGAGATTAGACTCAGATTGTCCAGAAAGCAACAACTTTACACTGAAAAATGGAAAAAAAAAATCAGTTCTAAGAAAACCCACCTCTTATGGTTGTTTTTTGTTGTTTTTCTTTTTCTCTGTTATACAACTCTCCTGAAAAGATTGTCCTAGAGGCCAAACTTGTTTTTTAGATATTTTGAAACCTTGGCACTTGTTTTTTGTCATAACTCATGAACATGAGGAACTGAAGAGGACTAGAACCTTACTGGTAACAAAAAAGCCCTAACTTCCTATCTTCTAAGAAAATGTGTGAGTAACTTCATCAATATGCAGTTAAACTTGCACTGATTCAAGAAATCAGGATGTGATCATTTCAAGGAATTTCATGAGAGGAATGTAACTAGGAAACTTACTGCATTAATAAGTACATTTTTACATCTTCCAGTTCTCACAGAAACCTTCTAAATTACCTGAAAAATGGAGTGGGTGTTTTTTTAGGTAATGTTTCACTTGAATAAAACAAAAAAAAAGATATGTACCCATAAGGAAAGCATGAGATGTCAGGAAAAGTGGAGAAGTGGCCAAAAAATATTTCAGAATGATTGCTGTTGTTCATTATTTCTCATCTATTAGATGTCAAGTTTCAATATTACTAGCTGGAATAAAAAAGGGAAATCTTCATAACATAATACATTTCTGTGGACCTGAGAACATTTGTGTGTTTTTTTGCCTTGTTTCTATTTTGCCTAATTGTACTAATGTTCCTACCACAAATACTACGTCTACCATTTTTGTAAGCCTATTATTTCAAGTTCAAAACAAACAAAACAAGGAAAATTTAGATTCAAACGGAAGCTTACTTTGTGCCACATGAGAATGTTCACAGATACCTTAGTTTTCTAAATGCAGACAATAAAAGAACAGTTAAGATTAAGACTTCCAATATAGGGAATGTTATTGAAGTATATAGTCCCGAGACCTAGATATGTAACACTTATCTTAGTATGGAGTGAGAGCACCACCTAACTGCTTCTCTATACCAGTCAGATTCAAATAGATCTAGCTCATGAATTTTTAAGGAGACACCAAACCACGATGGTCAAACAGTTATACTTCTGTACCGCTCATGAACTTCACCTGAGCACTTCTACAAAAAGCTATAGGGTTGTGGGGGTTTTGTTTTTTATTTTGTTTTATGTTTTTTTGAGGGACTATAAAATTTTTCAAAAAGTTACATGTTTTTGTGTACAGACAGGCAGTAATGAGGAATGTAGTTCATCCTTATACACCATAAACAGACACACACAAATATCATATATATCACTGTCCTTTCCAAATCTTCATCTTTTATATTTATTAGTGCTCATCCAAGCATCCGCTGTCCTCCAGAAACTTATCTTATGCAGATGCATATAAAATCTAGCCAGATACTCTCTTAGATTCTTCTTTGATTTGTTGAACAGATTGACTTTAAAATTTCTCCTGTCAGGCAATCTTCTAAGCATTTTGACACTATTCAGAACTCTTTTATGAATACACAGATATTAATTACCACACTTCTTTAAGTGTTGACATTGGAAAGAACATTGACTTCTAATAATGATGGCATGAATGATAGATACAATGATAAATATAATTTTCCTATATACCCAAGGATATATTCTTCCTCTTAATTATGGAACCTCAGTAAGACCTTATATGTAGTTATTCATCTCTCATGACTATTAAATAATTTTTTGAGTTCTGTTTGAGGATGCAGTTTTCTATCTTGTACATACAAGCTATATATTTTCCTTTCCTATATGTAATACTTATGGACATTTTGCCTGTCTTTGATGTTCCATCAAGCCACATAATCTTCAATCTTATTTATCTCTTCTTTCAATTTATTTTACAGCTATTTTAGAGAATTTAGGTCATAAATCCATTTGAAATCTTGTTAGATATTCTGCAGCAAATGGTTGCATGTTTGATAAATGCACTTAATATTTGCTACATCCATTTTGCACATTATTGTTTCTATTAGAATATGGTGTAGCTGGTGAAATATCTTGGAACTGACTTGAATTTTCTGTTATAAACCAGTTTGTCATCAGTGACACTGGCACTGATTGAAACTAAAATAAGCACAAATATAAATCACTAAAAATATTCAAAGCTATGCCTTCTTTAAAAAAAATGACTTTTCGTTTCCTAGTAAATCATTATACACAGTTGTGATATTTACAGGAATCAGTGATGCTTTTTAAGGCTTAAAGGGGCTACTCTGGCAATTTTTAATACTGAACAAATTAACTAAAGATCAGCAGTTGAAACCAGTGAGTTAAAACCAGCAATTTGGGTTTGCAGTAGAGCATATATATATGCACTACAGAGACATTGAGTGACTATTTAACGACAAAGAGTGATGCAGATTCATTCACATCCCTTGGTAAAGTGCTCCTCTGTTTAATTTTTCTAATTATTTAGGATTTTGTGTCTTCATTCCATGGTGGTTGATATACAAATGCAGGGCATATGTGTATTTGCATGTACACTGTTCTCTGGATCTTTCCTCATCTTTCCTGCCAGGACTGCTAAAGCGGGTTGGGCAATTCAGTGTCATGATGAATCAGCCTCATATCATTTACATGGGCAGATACTGAAGATGAAAAGTTATAGGTCTGCACCTTATGGGGTAAGTATACACGTGCTGAGGAGAAAGGTTATGTTAAATCCCAGGCAGAGTTCTATCTATCCAATTTTGCCAGATACAATCTTCTACAGTGATTACTGAAAAGTATGTGATTTTTTTCTCCATGGTTGTTTCTCTGGGGCTGAGATAATTTTTTTCTTCTCACCAGCTTTTACAATGTGTGCATGGGGAGAAGGTGCATACAGCTTATTATTTAGGGCATGAGTATTTAGGATGAGCGGTAATAGTTTTAAGCTGAAAGAAAGTAGATTTAGGTTAGATATTAGGATTAATTTTTTTAGTGGGAGGGTCATGAGGCACTGGCACAGGTTTCCCAGAGAAGCTGTGGATGCCCAATCCCTGTAGGTGTTCAAGGCCAGGCTGGATGAGGCTTTGGGCAACCTGGGCTAGTGGGAGGTGTCCCTGCCCATGGCAGGGGGGTTGGAACTCATAGAATCATAGAACAGTTTGGGTTGGAAGGGACCTCAAAGATCATCAAGTTCCAGCTCAATGATCTTTAAGGTCCCTTCCAACCCAAATCGTTCTCTGATTCTATAATTCTATGATTCTAATCTGCAGTATCCTTACACAGTCCTGTAGAGTGGGAGCTGGCAAAAGAAAGAACTTTCTACACCAGCTTTATGGCTGATTTATGACATATCTCTCTATGCACAGAGGTTAGTGTGATGATAGTTCTTTCAGGAACTGTCTCTTCTGTACTTCTCCAGACACATGCACCAGGAAGAACCCTGTATTTAAGGCCTTCCTTTAGATTCCAGAAGCCTCCTAGAATAAGGAGGAATTGTATTTGGGGGCCCAGGAATATTCTTCCACATATTTGAGTTTGCTGGGAGAGACATAACCTGAGTGTTTGAGAAATGCTGCTAGAGCTGAGGTTGTAAGCACAGCTTTGTTGTAACTGGTACTAAGCAGATTCAAAGTGGCATTAAACAATTATAAAGAACCATATTTAATAAGGAAATAGTTAACTAACGCATGGAATAATTATCACATGCAATTTTTTAAAAAATAAAAACCAGAACTTTTTGCACTGTCTGAATTTTCTTGTTTTGTCCAGTTCTTCATAAGGCAACCGGTTTAGGTGTGTCGGGGTATACATTCAAATGTGATGACAAAGTGGACATCAGGATCATTTTAGATTAGTCCTAAAATGAAATTTGCATTCTGTCACTTGAAGTTTTCTACCTGCCTTTCACTTAGACAATGTCTTCTAGGGAAGAAATTTTTATTATGAGGCTAGTGAGATACTGGAACAGGTTGCCCAGAAATGTTGTGGATGCCCCATTCCTGGAAGTGTTTAAGATCAGGTCAGATGGAGCGTCAAGCAACCTGAAAGATGTGCCTGCCCACAGCCAAGGGGGTTGGAACTGGATGATCTTTAAAGGTCCCTTCCAACCCAAATCATTCATTGATTCTATGCTAACTTCTATGTTCCAGGGCACCCACCCTAGCAACTCTTAAATATTGATCTACACGCATATGAACCAGAGAGACTGAGGCATGAGTTGGCAAATAAGACAATCCTAACACAGCTGTTTGTATTAGAGCCCAATGATTTCAGCGATGGGCCAGGTTTCTGGTTCTGCATGCAGAATTTTGGTAAGTCAGCTGGCACTGCAGCCTTTTACTGTGGTGTAGTTTATTGGTTCTTGACTTTTAATAGATAGAGAAAATTAATGGTCTGAACAATTTAGAGCTGCAGTTAGCTCTTCAAGGCTTCAGGAAATCACCGAGAGACAGAGTCTTTTCAAAGCACAGGCACTTCACAGGGAAAAACAACACTGAGATGACAGCCTGAATTAGTGGAAGGGACTTCTGGCGGCCTTTCATCTCATTATTCTTCAATTAATAACTAGCCATAATCTAGAAATTAATGAGAGATGCAACTGGAACTGCAAAGAAATAACATAATTAGGCCCTGAATTTAATCATTCACAAAATTACATGGAGACGCTGTACTCTTTTATTTTAAATAAAGCTAATTAGATTTTTTTTCTAACTGGATTGTTTTTATAGATTCTAAGATTTATTGTGTGAAAGTACATCTTAGAAAATTCCCTCTCTGTCTCCTACATGTTCTTCCAGGTGCCCGTTAGAATTAATTGTCACGCTATGCTATAATATGATTTCTTAAAACCAGTTCCTTCCTCCATGACAGATTTCTCTGGGCTTGTTTAAAGTTCTATACGATTAAATTGCTAAAGATGAGGGGCTACCTTTAAAAAACATGTCACCTCAGACTGTGTACCAAAATTTTATCTGTTAACATTTACTAATGTTAATTGGCAATTGAATTTGATTGGTTTGGTAACGGTTATTTGGTTTATCAGTGTCAGTGTCTAGTTATAATTGTGTGCTCAAAATGTTTGTCTGAAAATATTTCAGTGATCCTTATCTTCACAAAATGGTGTTACTTTACTTCTGTAATGCACAATTTGCCACACTTTCATAATAAAGTAATAGGACTGACTGTGTTCAGAATAAGCATGCAGAAACTAGGAACTACAAAGTCTTTATCATTGGAAGCAGGCAAACAAAAATAATCCTTCTTCCTTTTAATGTATTGCATTGCACATTGTTTGTGCAAACAAACTGTGTTTGGTGTAACTGACCTGCTTGTGTGTCTCAGTTTCCACTTTATGAAACACATTTTATACAATTGTCATAATAACTGGATGTCTTTGTTGCTAGAAACACCAGCTTATGAGAAAGATCCCTATACAGAAGCAGTGGTGGTGTGTGAGATGGGCAGGTCTCTTCAAACCAGTTTTATCCAGAGGGGCAGACTGATGGACTGTAACAACCACAGTGCAGAAAACCTCCAGGCTTGAGAACATGAATGGATGGCAACCAACCTTCCTTTCTAACCAACAAAACCAAAAAAGCACAAAAGCTGAAGGAAAAATTAATCAGAAAACTTTAAAATAAAAATAACTAAATACCTAAAAATTTTTACAAGAGGAAAGTATTTTAACAATAAAACGTGTCATCTTGAAAAAAAGCCTTTCTGCTTAAACATTGCTCTTACTTTGTTACCATTCAATTAATCTCCCTGAAAAAAAAAAGAAAAAATAAAAAACCCAACCACTACATTGTTGACAGTGCCTACAATTTTGCTTCAAAGATTTAATGCATTCTCAGCTGTAAAAGGCATGGTAGTGAAGCAAAGATGAAGTCTGTTAATCTGCAAATATTTGTTTCTTGAAAATTGATATTTTTGCTCTATATACTTCTCATGCATCACCCATTAAAGCAGTTGATTAAAAATGAATTTTGAAAATGAAACGTTCTGTAAACATCTGACAGTCCTATTACTAGCAGAATGTCATTAAAACAATACCCATAGTCATAATGTCACAACTTTGAGGACCAAACTGATACCAAAATGACATTTTTAAGCTTGCATTTATCCCTATCTGGAAGAGAAAGGCTTATTTTTACCATGCTAAATAGGTAGGGAAATAAAACTGTTTGAAGTTTCGAAAATAAAAGCTGATCAGGAACTTTTCAAATAGATTGATTTCTATGAGTAGAGTTATTTTCTAATTGTAATTTTGAAAAACATCCTTATACTTCTCAACTTAAGCATTAAAGTAACCAAATAATTAAAATAGACATTTACCTAAAGTGTTCAGAAACCAATTTAAATCTTATCTGAATAAACTATTTTGATGGATCGAATCTGAATGTTTGCAAATACGATTTAGAGGGAAGAGAGGGGGGATGTTAATGAATTTAAACAGAAAAACCCCATCTTTTCCAAATTTTACAACAAGTCCAAGTCTGTATTCTAAGAAGGTATGAATTTTCTATTGTTATTTTTGCAAGGCTATTAAAATTTGAACCGATCAATTACACTTTTATAACTTCATGGTGTATCCTGGTCCCAGCGGGATGTAAGGGAACTAAAGCCTGTATTGATTTTTCTTGTTTCAAAAACAACACGAATGAGATCTGCTGCCACAATTCTTCCGAATCATTAGAGGCAGAGGGAAGCAGGCCTAAGCAGATGTTACATCTCTTGTATTTTAGGCACGTGCTCCCAGCAGTTGCCTAAGCTTAGCATGTGCGGGTTGCAGACAGAGACAGAGATGTACAATGAGACAAGAAGCCACTGTTGTGCCAGGTTGATTCCAGTTAATTCCTCTCAGCAATGTGTTTGCTCAGAGACAATAAAGTTCAAATCAGTTTGAATTTACTTTCCAGACTGGCAACTTTGCTACCAGCTCCCAGTATATTGAGAAGGCAGATGGTCTGAAATGAGCCTAATAATGTGTAGAGCTGATGGTGAAATGGGTTCCTAGTGATCTGTGATTCAGGAGTGATAATCAGCACAGCGTGGGTTGATAGACACTCGGCTTGAGGACAGGATAGAAGGAGAAAAAATACAGCATTAACAGGGACAGCCACACACTCCTTCAGTCCCCAGGGGCAGCAGAGGAAGTCAGACTGGCACAGCTCCCCCTCACATCACCTCAGACACATCTGGCTGTGTCACGAGCTTGAAAGAAAGAGTGTTGAGTAGTAGCCACCGGTGCTGTAATGTTTCCTGACACGGTGACTTTCTGCCTTCCCTTCAGGAGAGTCCAGCACCCTGGATGAGCCCAGACCAATGGATGGACAGAGCTAAAAAGGAAAAGTGGTTCAGGTGGTTTCAAAGGAAAATAGTTTATGAAATAAGAGGGTTGTAAAGGACACAGCCTCCTCCCCAAACTGCCTGTCTGTCACAATTTGTAAGGTTCACAAGAACTGGGGTGAAAGCTTGCCTGTGTTGAGATTGAATGATTTGACCACGCCACTGTAGAGGTCATAAAAATCAGCATGACAGAATACACTTCCAGTGCTCCTGAATACTGCAAAAATGCTGCACTTTATCTGTGAGTTCATTGTATATTGGTGGGATTTTTTCCGCTTATATCCAAAAGTATCCAGCATTGTGATTTTGTGTTCAGACTTCATGTTTGTTAAGTCTTAAGCCCATTCAGACAGCACAAAGTATTCTTCTATTAATAATCCATTTTTCATCCCTTTTCTATCTCTAAAGTAAATCTCTGTCAGGTGGTAAGAATTCAGGTAGAGAATTTTCTGGATGCATCCTCCTGCTGGATGCAACTTCATCAATGGTTTATTCTTTGCCTCTGATGATTCTTAAGGTTTGGAAAGGAACAAGTAGGGTGGAAAGGGAAGGCATTTTCCAGCTGTTTAATTTATTGCCTATGAGAAAAGAGTGACGGTAGCTATTTGCCTGTCTGACTTTTACATGACTGAAGACAATCAAGAGTTATTATCACTCATGTCTTGAGCACTTCCTGTATTTTACATTTACATGCCTCCATGTAATTTTTCTGTGGTTTCCAATTCCCCACTGTAAAGAAGTTAAGAGTATAAATAAGGACATGAGAAGAAATCAAAGATGAACCTAGAAGACTTAAAGAGCAAAATGGAAGGTTTGTGTTCTTGAGCTATAAACAATAATTATCATAGCAGGATGAAGAGAAGAATTTATATAAAACTGCTGCAGAAATATCATTATTAGTGACATGAAATTACCAGAACATGAAACATGATTATGATGAGTCAGTTACACAGATCATTCTTCATAAGCTGTGCCCACCCAAAAAAACTGTAACTGGTTTATTTCCACAAAATACGTAGTTATGCATTTAGGAATGAGGAGCATAAATCATAACAATGAGTGAAAAGGGAAACTGGAAAACACTGACTCTCATGAAGATTCTGGGATCATAGAAGACACGCCATTTAATAACCTTCAGATGCAAAAAGAATTATGTGATTCTTCTCCATAAAAACAGGAAAGTTTTGATTAAAAGTATTCATGACTTGTGTTTATTGTATTAATTAGACTAATTCTGCAATGGTAAATTCAGCATGGATGTCCACATTTTTAAAAGGACATTGAAAAGAAGAAGACAAGAAATAACTTCAAATTTATTACAGAAAGAATTAATGAGTTTGGTATAATTTAGATTATCAAAGAGAAGATTAATGAGAAACAATTAAAGTTTATTCATTTCTTCACAAGGAGAAATTATAAAGTCCTGAAAGGCAGCTTATTCTGGCAAGAAACCAACAGTTGGAAGTTGAAGCCAAATTAATTTGAACAGAAATGAAAGTTCCCTGTTCAAAAGAGGAATTCTCCGTCTTCATGGATAGCTGTCTGTGAAGCAAAGCAGTTCTGCAATATGCCCATTCCATTTCATTAACTATTTCAAACTCTTTTTCTAGGGCAATAGTCAGTACTCCTAGAATAGCTCTAACATGTTTGGTTTTTTTTTATTTTAATTTATCTGTGTATTTTTAAAGGATGGGAGGAATTCTTATCCTTAACTTAAGGTTTATGGTGGCCAAAAGGCAGTAACTGGATGGTTATTGTATGGAAATATGTTCACTGTCATTTGTCTTTAAACATTTTGGGAACTAGTGGAAGATGAAAGACTGTATGAGTTTATGGATCCCATCCATCTCTATTTTCCAAAAGAGCCAGGGACAAGTTTCTAAAGCATGTTTGGAAGACGTCTTTGGGGATCTTGATCGTGGCTTAGCCAATGATAGGCTTTCTCATTTCAAATTATCAGTCACTGACTGGTGGGAATGGGGAGTTGAAAGGATTCATGGGGCAAAAGCCATGGTCTTGCACAAAAGTATAGACTTCTGTAGTTTCAGACAATAGGAGTTAATCCTATGTAACTAAGCCATGACAGATGGTCTTGTCCATTTTGCTCAACATCCAAAAGATTTTCTCACACTACTGGCTCCCTTGCTGTTGAGATGAAGTAGTCCCACCACTCTGACCCTGTCTTTCTGGCCCAGGATCTCTACCTGACCAGAGCTGAAACAGCCACATTAACAATGCCTTTAAGGAAGTCCTTGACCATATCCTCTTTCTCAGACAAAAGTATGTGCAGTAGGGCTGTGTTCAGTTCACCAGAGACATATCATCCTACGAATAGCTGCTGCAGCCATAGAATGAAGCTCTCAATTTATACTCTACAGTGCATTTGTTAGACTGGAGGGATTCTGGACAGCAGGCTGCATGGCATCCCATAGAAATGAGAAAGAATGGAAACCAACATTTCCTATATGTGTGAGCCCCTATATGGAAGATGATACCTGTGTCAGGGACACACCACAGTCATCTGTGTAAAAGCAAAGAGCTTCCCTGAAATGTTCGTACATCTACACATGTAGATGTTTTGATTCAACATGTTTTGATTTATGTTAAATCAAAAAAGCAGAGCTCAAGAAAGAGGAAAGTATGCTGTCAGTCACCATGAGAAACTAAATTTAAAAACCCCAAAACCACCAAAAAACCCAAACCCACAAACCCCACCCTTTTCAGCCTTATTGGTACATATTCATAACAGTTAACAATGCCAAACAATTTCACGTTAGTTCAGAATGCAGGTACTTCCTAGAGAATGTCAAGCAACATATTTGTTATGAGCCTGACAATAAAGAAGTATTTTTAAATGAAGTGACAAGTTACTCATTCCCTCCAATAGCAGGTGAATTTTATATGTTCCAAAACCTGCCTCTAATAGGGGACAGATTTGTGCAGTTGGATCTTGAATTATTTAGAACAGCCTAAATGGTCACACCGTTCTAATTTAGCTCATACAAGGCTTAGATAAAACCAGAGAAAACATGTAAATATAGCAATGCACCTGCAAACCAAAACAATTTTTCTAAACCTTTGTTAATTCACCAGTAAGAGATGGATTAGTGGGTTTAGGCAGTCACAGCAGTGAGACTTTTTTTAAATTTGATTGGAAACAAATTGAATTCTCCATGGCTAGTTTTAAAATACTGTGCAGTCCCTGGTCTCTCACTTTTTGACTTCTAAATACTTTATCAGGCTGTAAGAGATTAATCTCAGTCCCACAGGAATTCATCTGTCTTGCATGCCTGAATTCAACATAAACAATCTTGACCAAGAAATAATTCAAATAATATTTCAATTGATTTCAGTAGAAACATTTTCCTCAGAACGGGATTGTAAATTTGGCATTAGCAGATACTGAGGGAATCCAACAGAGCTGTATGGTACTGTTATCTACTCTTGTCTACATCTGCTAGTGTGATTTGATTGAAAAACTTTGTTCATAGTAACCAGTTCACAGGTGTAAGATTCTAGCTACATGCCTTAAAACTTCTGCACTACATTCTACATTCTTTTATGAACACATTACTTCAAGAAACAAGAGTATTATGGGTACCTTCTGCTTTGTAACTGAACCAGATGCTATGTTCACAAGTCACAAATTTATAAGCTGAAAGAGAGTAGATTTAGACTAGATGTTAGGAAGAAATTTTTCACTGTGAGGGTGTTGAGGCACTGGCACAGGTTGCCCAGAGAAGCTGTGGATGCCCCATCCCTGGAGGGGTTCAAGGCCAGGCTGGATGAGGCTTTGAGCAACCTGGGCTAGTGGGAGGTGTCCCTGCCCATGGCAGGGGTTTGGAACTTGATGATCTCTAAGGTCCCTTCCAACCCAAACCATTCTATGATTCTATGATTCTATGGCAGCATGGAATTTTGTTGCTCTAACTTAAATATAAACTTAAGAAGTTTTAGGAAATTTCGAATTTTACTTATTTGGAAAGTAAGAAGTTTTACTTATTACAGTTACCAAGAATTTGTGAGGATTTTCACTTTTCACTGTATCCATTTGCTTTAGCTTCCCTGAGGAGGTGATCACTTCCACTTCTCAATAAGGACAGGACAGCAAAGAGACCTGGAAACAGAACACTGCATTTTAGCATATGATTCTTCATGAGATTTCTCAGAGACAGCTTCTGTGATAGCAGTGTGAGACCAAACTTCCCTCAGTGCTTGGCCTTCCATATCAGGAAAATGTACAAGCTCATAAGTTCACTGATACTACAGTGATCCTGCATTTAGGAACTGAGGTATCCTTGCCATACTGCAACGGCACAAGGTTTACAGGAAGAAGTAATTTCTATTTGGTAAAATAAAATGAATTGGAAAAAAATATAACCTTTTGGGAACCCAAGGCTGAATCTCTTTGGGATGTGTCTGCTTTTGGCTTTTTTTAGTTTTTTATTAAACTCTAACAGACTAGTATATTTTTTCCTGTTCTATAAACCTCATTCTGATATCCTTGAAGTCATTGATAGTGTAATACTCTGCATTGTAAACCGCCTGTAAACACAGGCCTGAGGTAATTGAATCCAGTTGTTCAATTGTTCTCTGTTTTAAGTGGAATTAAAATGGAAAACCACATTCCCCAAACATTTCTTTCTCATTTCTGCTGAGGAACTGAAATGAAATTTAAAAAGTACTTACTTAGGCAGATTTGTGCTGTGATTTGATTTTTTCTCTGTCTAGTGATTGGATAAGTAATTTTCCACATTACTAATTTTTAATTCTAAAATGCTGTGGCTGAACAAGGTACCTTCAAAAGGAAAACATGTTTTAATGCTTATTTCAGAAACTATTTTTTTTGAAGAGAAGAACGCTTTCATTCTATAGATGCCATCCTATAGTACCAAACTTGTGGTTGTCATTTGTGGCTGGAATAGCTTAAGAGTTGTATTTTAAAATTATTAGAAATATTGAAATACTGTTTGTACTTTAGGTCAACATCAGAATGAGTTTGAATGCTGAGTCTGAGAAGCTTCTCATTGCTCTGAGTAAAAGTGCTAAAAATGCCTTTAAGTGGTGGAAGACAAGATCAGTCCTTGAAATTGCTAAAATGGACATCTTCCAAGGGAATCTCACTATTGCATTATTGCAGAACAGCTATCAACCACTGTGCACTCCACCTATAGCAGAACCCAACAAACTATCTGGCTGTCACATTGTGAAGAGAAGCTACACATTTGTGGACAGAGCAGCAGTTGTTCAGAGAGGGATGGCCTTGCCTTCTGGCTCAAGTCTTTGCCTGTGGTGATAGAGCAAACCCACTGCTGCATGGATCCAAGCTCCTCTTGTGATCTACTGCCCCTCTGGACTGGAGCCTCATGGCCATGAGCTAATCCTGCCCTGTAACCCTAGGGCTGCAGTGTTTTGCCTACACTGCTAGGAAACCTTGAGCTATCTTTACTGCGAGTAGCCCTGTTATTATCACTTAATTTACTTTGGGTGCCAATTTGGACACCAGATCTCTGAAACTATTCAAGCAGTTAGTCAAGTGAAAGGAAGAAAGAAAACTACATCTAGATTTTGGCTGATGAAAATAATAGCTGAAGAGTAAGACTGCAGAAAATAAAATGCAAGAACATCAGAGTTTTTCAGTCTGTGTACAAAAAAAGAAGGTGTAAATGCTTTTTAGAAACAGCCAGGAGGGACACACAATATCAGACAAAAAATGTTTGTGTTTAGAAATGCCATATTCTGACAAACATATGTACAACAGCCTAAATTTTAAGAGGCAAATGTTTTCTTCCTGCATTATCTTTTGCAAAATGCATTTGAATGCATTAATACCAAATTACTCAATTATATATAATAACACCAACTATATTTACTATAGATAGTACATCTTTCCAATGCAGATATAGCTCAAGGAAACAAAAGCCTTTGATTTCAGATTCATTTTTTCTCTTCTTGCTTGCATGTGTGCTTATCATTGTACTTGGAAGGATACTGGGGAATTGCAAAGACATTCACGTGCATTCGTTATTTCACCTGTAGCAATGTATCTCTTCTACGCTGATGGTTTTTTAGAATTCTGAATCATTAACCCTATCTGTTTTGCATGGAAATCAAATGTTCCTAGAAAAACATATTTTGAAATTACAAATGTCTTTTTTTTTCTGGAAATATATTTTATGCTTATCCAAAAAAGAAAAACAAACCTATCACCTGATTTATGACTTTCATTGAAATTAAATGTTGTTTAAAGTTCTAACACATGAAGTAAACTCCTGATACATGTTTATAGAAATAGGATCATGGACTAAACTTAAGAGCTAATCGTAAAATAATACATCTGAATAAATCAAGAATTTCTGAGGACTCAGCTGAATTCTGTGTCTGTGAATTGGGTTTGGCCTCTTAGACATTTAATATTACCCCTTGAAATTTGCTAAAATTAAGGTATCGTCAATGAGATAACTTTCATCTGTGCCTCAGAGTAACAGAATATATATTCCACTTTCCTTGAATGACTCCTTAGAAAAACAATTGTCATCGTTCACTGATCTTTCAACATTATTTCAAGACTGCCTTTGTTTTTAAGAAGCATTTTTGTAGAATCATAGAATCATCAAATCATACAATGTTTTGGATTGGAAGGGACCTTAAAGATCATTGAGCTCCAACCCCTCTGCCATGGGCAAGGACACCTTCCACTAGACCAGGTTGCTCAACGCCTCATCCAACCTCACCTTGAACACTTTTGAGGATGAGGCATCCACAGCTTCTCTGGGCAAGTTCCAGTGCCTCACCACCTGGGCCTCTCAGCCTGTCTTCATGGGAAAGGTGCTCCAGCCCTCCAATTATTTTCATGGCCCTGCTCTGGACCTGCTCCAACAGGTCCATGTCTGTCCTGTGCTGAGGACTCCAGAGCTGGATGCAGGACTCCAGGTGGGATCTCACGAGAGCAGAGGGGAAGAATCACCTCCCTCAACCTGCTGGTCACAGTTCTTTTGATGCAGCCCAGGACACAGTTGGCTTTCTGGGCTGCAAACGCACACTGCTGGCTCATGTTGAGCTTTGCATCAGCCAATATCCCAAGTCCTTCTCCTCAGGGCTGCTCTCAATCCGTTTTCCTCCCAGCCTGTATTTGTGCTTTGGATTGCCCTCACCCATGTGCAGGATCTTGCACTTGGTCTTCCTCTCTTTTGATCCTGCCTTTGACAGAAGTGGTCTAAATATTCATAGCAAAATGCTATCTTAAATAAAATAAAACCTTACTAGTGGCTTCAGTGCTGTCAGAGAAGGTGAAAATTAAAATCACATTTATTTTAATATTTAAGTGGGTGAGGAGAAGAGAGAAGTTTCACATCAAAAAGACAGAGAAATAACATATTGTTTTATTTTCATTTTAAAATTCTTGCTGTTTCCAGCATATGTGACCCGACAAGGACTAAGATGGCAAATATTAAAAAAAAGGAAAAAAATGTTATGAAGAAATCAGAAATGTCATTTAGAATCAAGATCACAACTAATCCTCACTTCTTACCTTGAGAGGGTTCTCACAACTGCATTGATATATGTCAATTACACTTGATAACTTCCTGGAAAATGCTGACTAGGAAGGAGAGGTTCTTCTATATGTAAAGTCTGACTTTGCAACAGCTGTATGTATCCTCAAACTGAATAATGAATAGTTCTGCTTTCCTGAATGGACTACTCTATTCCCTCTAAAGAAACGGCATACAAACCTCTGCTTCTTAGTGCTTCAATCTTGGTTTCATGCAACCTAGTTGTAACCACTTAAATAAAGCATCTAGGAGAGACAAGTAGATCATGGGAAGTTGCCCTTCCTGGTATGTCTGTTCCACAGTGCTGTTTTGTTGTCTTATAAACATATTTTAGTACCCTAATTTGGAAGGCAAGAATCCGGTCCTTGCCATTTTTAATTCCTTAGTTTCTTTTTCATAATAAATTATTTTACATGATGGATATCTATGTAAGATAAGGGCTGATAATTATAACTCTTTAGCTAACACTGTGAACAGTAGTAGAATTGGCCTGCAAAATATTATTTTTTATAAATGCTAAACTGACTGCATTATTCAATAATATATAATATTTGAATGGCAACTGTGAAAATCATGTAATTATTTTATATTGTCAAGGAAATACTATGTTTGTCCCCAAGGTTTTTCTTTAAATCCATGTTTTAAATCAGTTTCAGATGATGTATTAGTCTTCAAAGTAGTCTAGCAAGTGAGTTTCCATTTTAATTAGAACACTAATGACAAATCAAACTGCCTTTCTTTTAGAGGCAAAAGTTAATACTGTAGCTGAAATTGAAAGTAATAATTTGATGTCTCTTGAACTTTAAAAAAAATAAAAATTACAGTCTCATCCTTTCAATAATATACGTCCAACTGCCATTTTTTAATCTACTGCATCTTGAAATTTAAGTAGGATTCATTAGCATTCATTATAAGGAACTTTTTCTACTGAAAAAGAACCTGTTGATTACACATAATAGAACATACTCGATGCTATTTTGGCAATGAAAATACTTCAAATAATTAATGCATAAGCAGATGTTGTGTGTTTAAATTTAATGAAATTTCAGAAATAAATTATTTGATGTTAAGGATGTATTTTAAAAAGTTAATAAATTTATTCTGAAATTACGTATTTCAGAATTTTAATTTTGCTGTATATTTAATCTCTTTATTCCATGTCAAACAAAATGAAATTTGGAAATTATCTTCTTCTATGGGCTGAAATTCTGTTTTCTACATAAGACTAGAAGAATGCTGTCTAAGAAGAAAGCCAAAAGTGGTTAGGAATGGACATGTATTGGGCAAAATGTACTTCCTTCTGAAGGAAAGAGAACTGAATCATAATATTTCAAGGAAATATTAACTAATATTTATATTCCATTCCATTTTACTATACTTACCCATGCTTAACTTTATTAACTACTTTATTAACTATTAACTTAATAACTTTTCTTGTCACCTCTTGAGCTTGCACTAATTCAGCCTCCCTTACACTGCTTATCCTAGCGTGTGCATACATGATTCTTCCCGCTGTCAACTCAGAATCTTTTCTGATGGAGGGTCTTCTTTCCCTTCAATAAAATGAAGGAGATATGTCCACTTATAGAGAAATATATTAATTGTGCACATACTGAGTCCTAAAGCTATGCATTACTTAGCATGTGGGGTAGCCACAGCTGGACACAGCACTCCAGGTACAATTCCACAACGGCAGAACAAAAGAGAACTGGACCTTCTGGTTAAGAGAAGGCAATATGAAGCGAACTTACATTGCAGCAAGGCCTCACTGCTGACTCATGTTCAGCTTCTTGTCCGTCAGATCCCCTTCCACAGAGCTGCTTTCTAGCCAGCCTGTCCCCATCGCATGGCATTCTGTGCCAGATGCAGGAGTCTGCATTTATGTTCCTTGAACTTCATCTAGTTCCTGTCAACTAGTTTGTCCAGCCTTCTCCAGAAGTCCTTCTGATTGGCAGTCCTACCCTCTTCAGGTAGGCAGTCTCTCTACTCTCCAGTTGATATGCACCCTGGACTTCCTAAGGGTAGGTTATGTCCCAGTGTTCAGATTGCTAATGACTATATCAGACAATATTAGCCTCGTTATCAGTGCTAGGAGTGTCACTCATCACGAGCTGACAGCTGGCTTTTGTACCATATACAATATATTAGTTTTAAAATGAAGGAACCAAGCGCATGGATAACATTTTCTAATTTGAAGATTTAGAATACAGTTGCTAAATGAGTCGAGGACAATTTGCACCGTTCTGCACAATTTCTAGTGCTTCACAGAGATGCTCTATTCAAATTGCTACTTTACAGATTTATGTATCTGAAATTTAAATGAAGCATGTTTGAAGACTGTGGTCACAAGCTGATTCCACACTGAAGATGTTCATGGCACTGGACTAAACTCTGTAGTCGTTTTTATCGGTATGTAAGAGACAGCTTACAGCAACAAACAATAGCTTGTTGAAATGTTATACAAACATGAATAAGCATGCTGCTGCTATTGACATCCCAGGTGTTACTTTTGTACTGCCATATCTTTAAACGGAAATAATTTAATTTATCATATATAAACAGCAGTGTTTATTATATGTAGCATTATATTTAGAATCTGTAAGATGATTCAGCTAATTTGTAAGTATGTTGCAACTTTATCCTCAACTAGAAGAAACTGTCTTTTTTATCTGCAAAACAAAAGTTGGAGCCTGGAAATATTAAAAAATGTTCCCCTAGACCAAAACCAAAGTTATTATTTCCTTCCTGAAACTGATTTAATTATACACAATAGAAAGGTACCTCAAGGTTATTTCAAATTTGTTATATAGTACAGAATAATTTTATGAGAGTTTTTTTCTTCATAGATTCCCTAAAGGGCAGAAAACTTCAGAGAAGCTACAAAGAAACCAGTTCTGAACATTTGCACTTTTGACCATTGCCACTTTATTAAGAACTCAAAGTTAACATCAAGGGAGTAGACCAAACCCTTTTCTTTGGCTTTCAGTTGTATATGGATTTCCTGTTTCATCATAACATGCAATTACTGTCATTTGCTCTTCAGAGTTATTTTTACCGTAGCAGCAAAACATAAACTTCATAAACATAAAATATGTTTTCTTAAATACGCTCCAGTTTATAAAGTCTGTTTCTTCTCATTTTTGTGTAAGATAGTCAAATAAATACTTACCTAAGTTAATATAGAAAGCTTGCATTATTACTCAAAAGATAAACCATAGGTAACTGTCTATACAGAGAAATATGCCGTGGAAGCAGTTCTGTCCCTATGGCGTAGTGATAGGGGCAAAATATTTCTGCTGACAAAATTTGTGAATAGTTGACTTCTGAAGTGTGTTCAAGCCCCGCATTAGCCAAAGAAAACACCAGTATAGGTGGGAGAAGCCTCACACTGCTGTCCATGCCTCTTCATACTTGCCCTTGCTCTGTTTCCACACTGAATCTTGCTATTCTTTGGAGAATTTGAGGAATCTGTATAGCCTGTTCTGGAGAATAAGACTAGATGAGCCTAAGTTAATAAAGTAACCTTCATTGCTTTTCTCCAGCCCCTAAACAGATAAATACATGGCACAGGATCTTTTTCTTTTCAAGCATGCAACATGGCAGCAGCACCTGCCTGTTCTATGCAGACAATGCAAGTTTTTCACACCTTTTTGGGGTGCATTTTGCTAATTTTTGTTGACCGGTATCATCGGGATGGTGGCAAAAGCTGATCAGAAGGAACAGAGTAAAGCATGTGACCATAGGAGATCACGGTAAATTTCTAATATGAGAGTGATTTCCCACTAGCATGATGCTCTGATCTTAGCAGGTGAAAATATATGGGCTATCTCTATATCTTCTTCTGCATTCCCTGACTTTTTGCTTCCTAGCTCATTTCTCTTTCTGTTCTGCATTAGCTGTAAGCCATGGAGAGGTGAACCTCCATCTTCTCAGCAAATCTCCAAAACATTTTGCAATATAGTATAGTGAGCTTGAATAGCACAAGTTTACTATTCCTGAAAGTAACACATCCTGTTATATAGAGGCGTCCTTCAACTCAGGATTACCCCATGATCAACAGTCTCTTATCTCTGCTTTTCTACTATGACTAAGCCAGAATTCAGAGTAGGCTTTGTATTACGCGAAACCTGAAAAAGAGAGATAAGAAGACAAAACAAGAACTCAGGAGACAAAGGTTGTTTTCTTTTATTCCAGTTATGCAATTTATTTTGTCACCTGTTTTCTGTCTCTGGTCTGTGGATTTCTTCCACTAAGCCTGTTTAAATTACAAAAACATTGTCTCCTAGGAAAAGGGGAAAAAATAAGAACTAATGGTAGAAGAACACAAAGTTTTTTCACTAAGATTTTTTGCAGTATGAAACAGTGAAGAAGATTGAGGGTTAATTTAAATATCTTTGGGGGATTTTTTTACTTGTAAAAACTACTTTTTAGACTACTTTTTAGTCTAATTTTTCTTCCTTTGGATAGGTGGTTTGTTCTTGAATAAAGCTATCTGCTTTGAAGCAACGATTCCCTCCAACCTGGTAAACACCAAGACTGGCAAGAGAGGTGCCCTTAAGGTAACATAATATTCTTTTGTCCTCTAGTAATAGGAATCAGAGCACTTGCAGAGCATCTGCTGTTCACAGAATCACGGAGTAGCCGGGCTGAGAAGGCTCTCCTGGAGATCGCTTAATCCAATCCACCTGCACAAAGCACAGTCACCTACAGGAGGCTGCACAAAGTCTCTGTCCAGTCAGATTTTGAATATCTGCAAGGACTGAGACTCCTCAATCTTTCTGAGTAACTGGTGCTAGCGTTTCACTATCTGCACACTAAGAAAGTGATTTTGTATATTTAAATTGAAGCTTTTAATGGAATATACATTCAGAGAGAATTTGCTTCTCCAAGGCAGCCTGAAGTTCACTAGAATAATAATCTAAAAATTATATCAGATGGTAAATTCTTACATTGTTGGTTAGTTGGCATAGAAGAACTTCCATCAAGTTAGTTATCTTGGCTTTTTTTATACCAATATTAATTATGGCACAGAAAACTCAACAAGCACAACTTCTCATGGCTTAGGAAACCCTGACTCATTTTTTCTCGTGAGTTTTCTCACTAAAACAGACTACCAGCATATGAGATTACTGATGTGAGCTAGCTCATATATGAAAAACATAAGAGGTGGGGTTTTTTCTTTCTTTTAAGGATTTTCAAGGAACCAAAGTTCTTCCTGAAGAAGGCAAAGAAAATGAATAAAGTGGTTCTGAAGTGGACTTTGCACAAACAACACGACAAACTAATAATATATATGCTGACGATATAATGTCATATGCAAGACAAGAAGACACAGTCTTTCCAGAAGAAAAACCACAGAGGAAATTAATTTGTCTGCAAAGGGTAAAAATGTCATGAGGTACAAAAGGAAAATAGCATCTGCAGAATTTTTAGACCTTATGGTCAGGGAAAGGACAAAGATGGAGTATAGTGGCTACAATGGTATGTCAGTGCTACTTCAGTAGTATAGTTGGTATATTTTTCACAGACTGAAATGACATTAATAAATGAAGGGCAACTATGGCACATTGTGTAACTGTCTTTGTGAAGATACGTTGTTTCAACTTTTAGACATGAATATTACTATTATTATTAAAAGTGCATAACAAAATTTTTTCTCTGGTAAATTTACCAGGATTATTCTAGCAGCTGAGGGAGAGAGGAGTGTGAATTAGGAGAGCTGAAAACATTGTAGCCACATTAATCTGTCCATCATTGGACCCAAAAGGTGGATGTCACATCCCTGGACTTTCAAGGTTTTGAGGCATCTGTTAACCATTTCTACAATGAATGAGTCTCTACTTTGAAACACAATTTTCTCTCTCTCCATCAGTTCAAATATGTGGTTGAAGTGCATGGACAGATTAGAATGGTTCAATTTTTGTATATTTTGTAGGTCCAAGGACAAGTGGTGAGTCCATAATAATGCTCAGGTAGGCATTTACTATCACAACTCTAACAAGAGATGCCAGGTCTTTTATTCCATTCTACTGACACAATATTTGTCTATAACACTAAGCCTTGTTCAGGCAACATTGATTATACATACCTTTTGGACAAAATTCAAGTTTGGAATGATGAGATAGAACTGCAGAGGATGTCATTATTCAGATCTTGAACTGATGTTGTACGGTAGTGTACTGAGTTTCTACCAGCCAGGATAAGTAATAGAGTCATATAAGAAGAAATAGAAAAACAAGTAACACACTGAAAGGACCAAATATGAAGACACTAAACAAGACTGAAAGGGCAACACCATCTTTCTTCTTCTTGATTGTAATGGGATTTTTTACCATCTGTTCTAAACTATCATACCCCCATATTCCACAACAGCAAAATGGGTCCCGAGCAGTCACAGATAATTGTGCTGCAGAGCCAATGGGATATAAAAAATTGTAGTCATGTGACCACATTTGTGCATATTAAAGCACATGAATCAAAGTTCGTGATGGTACTATATGTCAGTAAGAAGATATATGAAACCTGATCTGATGAAGATTCATTGTTGTGGACAAATGTTACTTGGCATTGCAAGAAGCTTTTTCGTATTAATTGATCTGCTGAGCCCTGAGTGAGTTTGAACCAGCACCAGCTGTTGTGACTGCAACATGTTTGATCTGGTAAAAGAAGTGCCAAACGCTGCTTTAGTGAACTGACAAACTGCGCCATTTGTACTGAATGTCAAATGAGCTCATGTTGTACATTTTTACCTCTTAGAACTACTTAAAACTGTATCTTAAACCACTTTAGCCCGATATATAATCTGTACCCATTTTTGCACATAAGTTCCAAATCATTCTGTGAACACTTTAGTTTACTCATAATTTTAATTTTGTCTAGTTAATCACTCCTCTTCCTGCAAACATATTTAATACTAATCCAATTATATTACCAGTACGACATTTGGGAAAGAGAAGGGAGACAAAACAAAACCTCCCAGAAATAAGTGACATGAATCTGGGAAATTTGGTGTTCTAATACTGAAAGGCTACAGGCTTTCTGTTTTTTTAATTTGAATTTTTTTTCCAATGCACCAGCTTTAAAACAATGCAAAGAAATGTCCATCTTTTTTATATTATTGCCTCTGCCATATATTTAGAGGGTTTTAAAAAAAGTCCTTAGAGAAGAAAATATTGTTAGAAGCATATTTTAAACACAAAGGGAAAGGTATTAACATCAGTTAAATTGCCCTTTTTTCTGAGATGTCCATTTAGGTCCTTCTTAGAAATTCTAAAATAATAGAAATTTTCATTTCAATTACAGTAAGAGAATGGTATATGTTATTTATATACTTAGTAATATAAACAGTTCTTTAAAGCCTTAAACCCATATTTTCCATTTTTTAGATAATATTACTGGTGGTGTATAATATTAATCAGAAATCCATTATTTTCCTAAAACGTTTTTGGATTATTTTACCAATCTTTTATTTTCCCTTAAAAACCATTTGGATTATACACATGGACAGCTGCCATTGTAGCTTCCACTTTTAAATAAGGCTGATTATACTTCTGGCACTGGCTGATCACAGTAAATAGCCTGGAAGGTAACAAAGTGTATTTGCAGATCTCATAGTTTAGTCTTTCCCAGGCAATACGATATTACATAGGACTGGAAAGGCATGGAATCTGCAAAGTTTTTCAGTTCTGATCTTCTTGGGAATGTTGTTTGCCTAAATTTTATACTAAGTAATTCACCTGGATACAGGAACATGATGAAAGTTTTTGGTCTGGAGGCAAGTCCATTCAATGAATATATTGAAAACTTGACACAACTGTTTGATCTCAAGGGCTGTAAATAAAATTTTCTACAGGTTGTTTTCCCAGCCTGACTTACCCCTGAACTGTGTTTTCTAATCACTTGCCATTATTCCTCCATTTCTTCTGGTGAGATCAAGTTAAAAGTACAGAATGCCAGTAGACAGTTTTCTGTCTGACTACTTCTACATAGGTGGTGAAACATCCTGCAGCAAGGTAAATGTGATCCCAGCTGTTTCTACTTTCCTTTGGTGTGTTTTCTGTAGGAAGGAATGCAGACTGTTTGTCATCAGTCCTGCAGTGCTCCAAGCAGAAAATGTCCCCCAGCCTACTCCAAATCCTTTGACAGACATGTCATTCCGGGACTGAGAACCCAAGGTCCAGGGAAATTATTTCCTATCCTGCTTCATTTCTGATTTATTACAGCCTACTGTATCTATTGACTCTAGCTCCTACAGCATTAAACCAGGATGGACAGTCAATGTTGAGACAACAGACCACTCATCTCCTAATCACAGGACATGCTCAAACCAACAGAAGGCTCTAACAGCATACAATTTTCCCTGGGCTGGATCATGAAGATTGAAGTGCATCCTTGGTATGCTACAAAATCCAAATAGTACGTACCCATGTGAAATTACTACAGAAAAAAGATCTAGTTAAGCAGATGTCCTCTGTATGCCTAGATAAGATTAAAGATTTCTGTCCAGTCAAAGTCTTCTGATCGTGAAGATGATGTGATCGTGTTTATTCTGTGGGACTAACACAATAGTAAAGTGTTCTGAGGCACTTCCAGGTTTTATTTTAAGAAAGGAAGATTTAATTAGCTGAGCTTACCAATGAATTATTCCTTTACAACTAAAATGAGACTAATTGAATTCCTAGTAAATGAAAGATAAGGATAAGAGAGAAACGTTCAGAGGGTGACAACATGGTATGTACAGAAACATTCTTTGGGCTGACAAAGGCTCTTCACTTATTCTTTTCTAGAGCTTATCTGTACAGTGCAGCTTACAGTCTAGTCACAGAAAATGTTAGCCCACATATGTTAGATGTATTTTATTCATTTTAAATAGCAAGTAAAAAGCAAGCACTTTAACTGCAGGGCCAAAAGCAATCCATCCTGATATCTGTAATATTTCAGGCTGTTTGAAGATGTTTAGTGACTCCCCTCTGAGATTCTGTGGTTGTTGATGTTATGTCAGAAGAAAACATTTATAAAGGTCTGTAACAGTTTTTATCTTTAAAAAACACTCACTGTCATCCTTGAAAGTAAATAGCAAGATAAAGCAAACACAAGAACTTTTTAAGAAATTCATGTCAAACCAAACCAGGAAATCAGTAATACTGCTTTTAAATCATAAAGTAAAGACTACCAACCATGACCAAAATTATTAGAATAAGTCGTTCTGGGAGGTTATGAGAAATTGGGTAAACTATATTTGTGCTGTAGGATCCTTCTTTGAAGTCATTGTGCTAGAAAAGGATACAAAAGTTAACCCAATATGTCTCTTTTTTACACATCATACACATATATTATCTACTGACTAATGTTTTAGGAGGTAGGAAGGGTATTCCTTTTATCTGTTTTCTTATATAATACAGAATTTTTGAACTGATAAAGTCGCACTAGTATTAATAGAATAATTCAACAGCTTATCATACCAATTAAAAAGGAGAATACATAAAAAAATGGTCCTTTATCACGTTGGTACATCATTATTACCATTACTATTATTATTGCTATTATTATTATTGACATAAACATTATTATAATTTTCTTCCATTATTCCTTTTTTTTATTTTTACTTTTTCTTGGCTGATTTTCTTAAAAATCAAATTCAGTTCTAGAGCAGACTAAATATCCACCAGCGTAATACCAAAGTAATTTCCAACTGAAGTATTATAAAAAAAAGTAAGTCTTAAACAGAGACTGACATTTACTATTGATGCAAAACATAATTCTGAATTTTGTGGTATTCTTTGATCTTAAGGTCCTTTACACTATTTAAGTAGAATAATTAATTCTGAGATTCATGCCTCTGATTAAATAGATGAAAATACTAATGTTATTAGAATGTGTTATGTACTGCATACAGAAAAGGTTCTAATTGGCCTTGATATGTATTATGTCTTTCAAAATTTTTCTCCTAATCAAGCAATAAATATTGGTTTGAACTGACCTACATACCGTTAACTAAATGTTCATGTTGGGCAAAAGCCTTCCGATGTTGGTGATCTAATGTTGTGACAACAGCACATTAACAGCACTTTTTAATAAAGAGACATTCAATTATTGCATGCAGTTAACTTTGGGGCTCCTTTTATTATCATTAAGCACTCTCAGCTGGTTTTATAATATCCTGCAAAAACTACATGTGAACTATGGAGAACAGCATGTGCTTAAAAAAAAATAAAATTCTGCTCATGCTAAATTCTGCTTTCAGTGGCATCTGTGTAAGGTGATTAAATTGTTATTCCTGTTATTGTGAAAGATATTGTTTCAAGAACACAACAGAAATTTTCAGCAGGGGGAGAAAGTATCCTCAAGTACAGAATGTTAATATATACATATATACACAAAATAAATGTTTTTAATCAATAATAGGAAAAAAAAACCTTGATACATTAATATGAGATTCACAGTAAACCTGTGAGTTATTATATTCTATATTCAGGAAGAACATGCCACACAGAGCAAAAACTTGAAGGAAGTTGTTGTCAATGTTGCCGATGACCATAAATCCTCTCAGACTGTAGGTGCCTGGTGTTCCCTGTGTAGGTCACCGCAGCTTACATATTCAGCACTATTTTTCTTCAGTGACAGGAATTACCAATGGGAAGCAGTGAATTAATTCCTTGTTTTCCTCTGCTTGTGCACACAGCTTTTGCTTTGCCTATTAAACTGTCTTTATCTGAACCCACGAGTTTTCTCACATTTACCCTTTTGATTTTCTCCCCATCCCAGCAGGGGGGAGTGGGGGAGTGGAGGTATGGGGCTTTTGCCTGCTGGGGTTAAACCACAACAATACCTCAGACTGAGCATGATCAAGCCTGACTCACACTCATAGACAAGTCCTTAATGAGAAACTCATATCACATACTTTGGCAAGAATTCAGTGACAGAAACAAGTTCCTGTGGTGCAGTTTTTAGAATTTGGATCATTATATCCTGCACACTTCCATTGTGCCTGCTCTTTTATCTCTAGCCTTAGTTTTCAGTTCTGCCAAACTCTTGCACAACATTTGTGGATGCTGAGGAGCAGCCCAGTGTGCGAGCCCCCATGCACCTCACTGATCACACCGTACAGGCAGGGTGTAAAAGCAGACCTGGGGAGCCTGTGCTGTCCTGCACAGCCCTGCAGGGCACAACAAGGATGAAGCAGTGTCACCAGAAGCAGCAGCAGCTGCTATCTCTGACGTGCCACTGTGAAAACTGTTGAGGCATTTCAGTGGTTTTTTTTTTTTTTTTTTTTTTTTTTTTTTTTTACCGTAATGAGCACTTTATCTGCAGGAAGTTTCTTTAGAGGAATGTACCAGCCTGTGACTTTAGACACGTGTCAAGTAGCATTTGTGAAGTGTTGTACAAGTGGAGAACTTGTACAATGCTCTACAAAGATCAGTGTTGGTGTAGTTTGGTATAGTTTCCATGCAAGTTTGAAAAGGCGGTTTCAAAACAGTCCTGATTTTTTGAGGCTTCTCAGGAGTAATATGAACCTGCTTTTCCATGAAGTCAGTTCTCTAGCACATTTCAAATTACAACCCCTCATCAAGGTGACCAAAAAAAAAATAAATCCAGCATTTATTTTAGTAATTGTTAAATTGTATGCAGTACTCTCACATTTACAATATTTCTGCCAAAGCATGAGCATACTTGCATGGAGCTGTGAGGTCCAAGTTTTTCTTTCAGTGTGGTCTTTTAATAGCCTGCAATCACGAATAACAAGTAGATGCGTGCTTTGTCATTGCCTATTTTTTCCCTGTATATCATAAAATGAGATTCTCTCTTTCACAAAATGTACAACAACTAGGTGGTCATTTTGCATTGACCAGAAGCTGAAGTGGAATGAGTTTATTTCTTTTACTTTTCCAATTTCTTTGTTCTTAAACTTGTTTTTAATATTATACTTAACATACAGTCCTTCAATTTCTGTCTGGTTCCAGAAATTGTAAGCATTACTTCTTTGCCCTCATTTATGCATGTGTTGGGTTTTTTTTCTGTGGGTGGTGGTTTATTCTTTTGTTTCATTCTCAGAATGCTGGAACGGATTAGATCTTAGCAAACAATAATGTTCATGTTACCATATTAAGCGATCGTTTGAGAAATGCTATAATAATTGCTAATGATTATTAAGATTACTAATGATTGTGATTTTCCTAATGGGAATTTGGGTCAGGTCTGAACCCTTATGTGATAGCAAGCCTAGCTACTCTGGAGGCAGCTTTGAGTAAATGACTCTTCAGTTCCTCATGTTCTATGCAGAGGTGGTTCTGGGCACTTCAGCTAAATTTTGGTCCCTCATGTCTTTATGGAAAAGCTAATGCTTTCAAACAGCATTGCAAGGGAAATAACCCTCAATACCTCATTTCTAAACTGAGAAGAAAGTCTGAATATTTGCTGTGTAGTACTTGTAGGAAGTCCAAGACTCAATCGATCTTTTGATCACCACTTTGCTTCTTGATTTAGATCACTTTTAAACATCTAGCTGACCAGCTTTTGAAAAAGCTTCATAGTATCTAGTCTAGGTATAAATATGAAACTTTATTTTCTGGGGTTGTTAGTCTGATACTTTTCAATAACTTGTAAGTTCACACTTGAGAACTATAATGAAAAGATGAAAATATTTGAATATGAATGAGGAGAAAGAAGTCAGGAAGAAAATTTCCCTCAGAACAAAACTTTGTAAAGTGTCTAAGCTTGCAGGCAATAAAAAAGACTGTTTGACTGTATGCTGACAAGAAGATGAAAATGACCCTTCTCCTTCTTCTCCCACACTTCAAACATCTGCTCAAGATGTCAGACATAGTAACTGATTGATATAAAATTTCATAGATTTTGTACTTTATATTTTCTCAATGAGCAAAACATAGCTACTGTTATCCTATCAACTGTGGTAGCTATGTAGGATATTTGACATTTATAATTCTAGACTAGAAGCCAAACTTTGGAGAACTGAAGTGCCAGCTCTGTCCTTATCTTACCCTATGACCTTAGGAAGTCCTTCAACTTTTCAGTTTCTCCATCTGAAAAACAGAGATAACATTTTCCTATCTAGACAGCAGGAGTCCTTTGAATTAATTGGTTTTATCAAAGTTATGCAAAAGCAAAGCATTTAATAAAAATCAGCCATTTCTGCAAAAATTATTTAACAAAATGGGGAATAGTCTGTGGAGAGATCATTTTGAGACCATCAAGGATTGGTATTTTCAAGTCATGATCAGTTTTACAGGCTGCTGGGGAGTTTTCCCCAGTGGTGGATGAATAAAGCCACCAGTTTATTTACTGACATCAAGAGCATGTCAGGTAGCAGAAAATCTGACAGGCTGAATATAATACAAAGGCACAAAATGACACTCAGAAATGCAGATTAGTATGTATAACTGTAAACAAACTGTAAACCAACTGTAAACCCTCTTTCAAATTGAGTAGATGCAATTTCAGAGTAATTTCAGACTCCTCCAAAGAAACAAGACTTGTAGTGAATATTTGGGAGAGAAAAGCAACCAGACAGGTCTGTTTAGTTAGTTAAGGCTTCAAACACAGAAGGACAACAAAAATTAAAATGATTTTTTTTCAGGAAACTTTTCTGACTGAAATTTATATTTTCCTTCCTTCCTTCCTTCCTCCCTTCCTTCCTTCTTTCCTTCCTTTCTTCCTTTCTTTCTTTTTCTTTCTTTCTATGATTAAGCAAATGAGGAAACAAATTTGTGTTTATTATCTGTTGACATCCATTTTTTT